>JAGVSP010000709.1:0-85025 GCA_022494985.1 Micrasema minimum
TAATCAATTTCTATGTCAACATAACTATTATTAGTACGGAGAAGCCTCAAATATTTAAAATTTATGTTATGCTATAAAAATATTATGTTAGACAATATGATTTCGATCCCTAAGACATGAATCCTTGAGAGGATTACATCTTTGAAAATCCGGGTCTTAGTTTTGTGGTTTGCCAGTTGACGGAAAATCCGATTTACTACCGAATTTTCTTTAATATCACTCATTATATATATTATATAACCCTAATAAACATTCTGTGTTCTTTGTAGTTTATTTAGTTAAAAAAAAGAATATGTAAATAAATACGTCAATAAACGAAGAGTAAAATGTTTTGATTTCAGTACAAAATGAATGTTGCATACACATTTTTTAAATTAAAACTACGTAGGCACTGTCTTAAACAATAATTAAAATGAAGGTTGTGTATAATTTAAAGTATTTCTACTGAAACAAAGCTTTGACTAAAAAATAAAAATTAAATGGATTCTACTACACAGTTTAATTTTTAAACTGTCTTAAAATACCCACCTTACAACAATCGGATGAATTACTTCTAAAACATTTGATGCAATAGATTTAGAATCGTATAACATATCGCAATGTACATTGTATCAGTTTACCAATAATCGCTATTACATGAACAGCGTGCATTCGTTTCACATAAAGTGGTTGTAAACGGTAATCTCTTGAATCACAAACAACGCTATGCTTTCATTAGGATTAAGCCAACGCCTACAGCTGAATTACCGTGAATGCATCGTTGTTAGGTTTTGTCATGTAAATATTATCAACAGCACAAGTGTATAATTATCATTACGCTGCGCTATATTTGCATTTATGTGGTGCACATAGTTTCGCAGGTTAATTAATTGGTGATTGCGCATTCGAGGTTACTCCTGAGTAATTATAACAACGAAATAAGCTAAATTCTAGGGCAGAAACCTATGTTATTAAACATAAAATATTTTATACTAAATCTTATCAAATTAGTATTTGAACTGAATCGTAGGTGATTTCAGTCAACAGTTTCAGCATTCTGCGTTAAAAACTGTAATTGAAATGCATGTTTTGTACAATTTTTATTAAATGTTTATAACTCCTTTTTTAGTCAAAAAACGGATATGTTGCTTTTTTGCAAGCTTCATTAATCAAACATTAGATTATTTCGTTGTTGTAAATTATTTATGATAAAAAGGGATACTGCTTTTAATCGCCATAATAAAATGTGTATAACTCGCACATAAATGTTTCACAAAAAAGCTATTAATTCAATCGCCAAAACAAAAATTAAACACATGCATAAGTAAATGTTAAAGTTTTTTTAATCGGTAAACAAACATTGATAGAGCGAAAATCTAAATTGATATTTTCCGTATTTATTATAGATATTTGAATGAACCTATAACTAAAAATAAAACACGTTTGTACCGGAGAGTCGTCAATGTTTGTTTATCGACAATCTCCTCAGTCGGTACTTACATTATGCCTTGGGGACCAAGAGTTGCACATCAGGGATGCATCTTCTAAAATTCTGGTCTGAAAATAAAGTTCCATTGTAAGTAAATCATGAGTTAACAATGAAAAATAATGCAGTCTTCGCAAAAGAGATATACTTGTAAACAAAAAACAATAATAGCTCGCAAAGATACAATTCATTTTAAAATATAATATTTATTCAGTTATATAAGTAATTGGTATACTAATACAGTGCCTTATGCACCATTAGATAGGTAATACGGAAAATCTAGTGTTAATCTTAAACGGTGCCATTCTTAATAAATACAGAATACATTATGGACAGATGATTATGTGGTGTTTTAGCGAAGATGTTTAATAAATATGTACATTTGTAGGTACTTGTAGGTACTGTAGGTTACATCAAGACATTATTCACATTTTAATAGATGAGACTTTTAGAAGCGAAGTTAGTCTTTGTTTTCACTAAGGCTCATAATTGCCTAAGACTAATTTGCATAGCAATGCATGGTACGGGAATACATGGGGCAGAAGACAACGCTAATCAGTTTTAGGCGATTATGAGCCTTAGTGAAAACAAAGATTTCTAACTTTACTTCTACTGGGCTCAAATATCAAGTAAAGAAGTAAAATAAAGGTAGGTTTGGTTTGTAAAATGAAGATAATAGAGACGTCGCAAGTTATACCACTATTCCGAATGACGTTTATTAACGTGGAATTTCGCTTGAATAAGATAATTAAGAATTAAGTATTAACAAGAGTAGTTAACAACGCGGCAGTATCGCTGGCTGCAATTTACTTCTAACACAGGCACGGAGCTGTATAAGTACAATGGATGTAGTGTAGAGGTCCCTGGTCATATTAAATCCCTAGATTAGTACAAGTCAGATTACATCCAAGTCAGGTCTTCATCGCGTTAACGCCCCTCCCTGTACATACTTATTCCCTTTGTGAATTTCATTTCAAGCGCGAAATTATAATGATAATAATACAATTTTCATTGAACTTGTTTTCCATAAAACAACGAACCTCTTCTGCAGAAAAAAAAAATTACTTGACTACGAATACCGGTTCGATTAAAGAAAAGTATTTCTCGTTAACAAGGAAATTTTTACATTTTCATCGATTTTTCTAAGACACTGTCAATTCTTTTAACTGACTATTTTAATTCATTGTTTTTTAAACAAATTAATAGCATTTGAATATTTAAGTAGTTTATAATGAAAAGGATATTCTGAATTATTTTACAAAGTTGTAGGTAAATACTTTATTTTTATTAAAGCCGTTATGGGTATATTACTGACTTTACTACTTAAATTTGTTTGATGAAGAAATCCCTGTTTTCCAGTCTCTTTGTACGAAATTTTAGCATCAGTTAAGTAAGAAGAGAGTAGGTGGATGAATCTTCCCCCGTTTCCTGCGAAGAGGGGTAATTATTTTCATTGCTTTTATGATTCCTGGAGTGGATTTACAATTATGTATTTGTGAATATAATTCCGAGGCAAAAACAAAGTCAGAGGTAGGGGCTACCAAGTACTGCAGAGAGGGAAAGAGTTAAATTCTAGTACAGGATTTCAATTACCGTCATCACAACCCCCGCCCCCGCCTCCGGAAGGTAACTAGATGACAAGATTTACATTTAGAAAGGACTCCATTGCTCTGAAGAATCTTTAAACACGTTTTAAGAGGAACGATCTTCAAGGCGACTCGCGATAATTTGGAGATCCAGCGATGAAAAGATACATTATGTTTTATTCTGTCGAAAATTAAACTCATTTTGTTTTTCATTTACCCCTTTAGGCCTTCGCGAGGCTTGATAAACTCGATTTAAGAAATGACTTAAGATTGTAAATGTAAGGTTGTTTGACAGTGCGTAAAGTGCGTGTAAAGTTGATGGATGTTTGGCTTAAAACAATATAAGAAAACATAATTGTCGCTAAAGAACCCACAATTAAACTCGTATTAGCTACATTTCTGTGTTTACATCACCGATTCGTTAACGAAACGGGTAATTAATTTTTAGTTTTAAATCGAACTAACACCGAGAGCTGTATTTTCAAAGAAATAAATTATTGAAATTATTGTGATATTGGTGAACCTCAAACATTGAAATACATTATTATTTTGTTTGACAAAGATTAATGTAGTACAAATTAACGATCGATGTAAGAAATGTTCACGTAATTACGTAAATTCAGGCTTCGGAGAAGGGGATAGGAATTATACTTATTCCACCCTTCCACCCATCGCATTGGTTCGGTAGGTACCTTATACTTAAGCTAGGCTCCATCTACCCTCGTAGAGCATTAGGTACGTATAAGGGTTTGGTTGTAAAAGGCAATGGTGGGGCGGAAAGTGGGGGAGATTATGGTAATTGAAAAAGCTTAGCGTAATGAGCAGTGAATGAGAGTTTTAGCGTTTCACCATTCCTTTGTACGGGAACTAAAAATGAGAACGCTTAATGGCTTTACTCCATAAAAAGTTTATGTATCACCTAAATTCGGAAAACTGTTTCTTAGATCCACTGATCGAAAACCATCTTAAGCGGAAACTTAACCAAACTTTAAAAATTTATATAATGTAAATAAAAAAAGGTTGGAGATACATTTATTATGCAAGCTTTTAAAAATAAACATACTTTCAATTGGGATAGTCAGACAGTTCCACAGTAAGAATATACTAATTAAAAAAAAAAACTATTTTTCATCACGTGCATATAATGGTGCTAAGGGCACATTCCATCTTAATAATTATAATAGCTTTTATAATCATACTCTTCAGTGTCAGTATAACGCATCAACTTGCATAATATAAAAATTTATTGGAAGAAAACAAAAACAAAAAATTTACATTTATGTGGACATGTTTAATTTTTAACACAAAAAATCACAGAAATTTAAACATCCACTTCATTTCTCAAAATTTACAAAAACAGTAAAAGAGTAAATTTACTGACTTTTCTGGAAAATTAATTGAAAATCAAAATCATATAACGTTACCTTTTACAATAATTAAGCAATTTATATGGTGCAAAAAGTTGGGTACATAAATTAGAATAACAAATAGTACACCACATAACATAAATCTAGTACTATAAAAAAATCCTTAACAATCGTGAAGATTAATTTTCTTTCTATAAAAATTTAATTTGAATACCTATACTTTATCACGTGGTGTTCGTATTTTAGCGTAATGTTGTCCCCACGGCCGTTATTTTAACGACCGCCTCGGTTATCGTTATAATAATCGTTAAGGCTGTATCGTCGTGTTTAAAACTCGTGAAATTGGCTGCATCCTAGAGTTAGTGCAGCCTTTAATCATAAACATTTACTGTTATGTCCAACCGTGGGCTATAAACGAAAAGCCGTCAACTTGAGTGTGGCCGAAAGAAATTTCTTTACCTTTTTATATTGAAAAACAATGACTTTTCATAAAATGTTAATACAACTAAGGCTTTTTAAATTTAATGTACTATCATAACGGAGATGCATTTCTTAAATTTAATGGTATATTATATGAATCACTAATTGCAGAAAGGGCACATCAGCACATTTTTGTGATTTCCACTTTTTGATGAGATTTAAATCCTTCTGAGTAAAAACGGCACATCTCGGACTACTCTAACCATGTTTGTTTAATGCATCAAATTATAAATTAAGCAGATTTTCCGTTTTGGGATCAGATTTATGCATGGCCAACAGAAAATTTATCGGCAGGGCAGAAAGAGTTAATCTCTAATGTTGATTTGTACAAGTATATAAAAATAAATATTATTTGAAAAACAAAAAAAACTGTTTTATTAATAATTTCATTAAATATATGTCTTTCCATTTTTCCCTTTCAATTTTCCAAAATGGTATTCAAAATACAATTAATTGCAGAATGCGCACATTTTATTAAATTTAAAAAAGAAATAACTCCATGTCTGAACCATAATTCATATTGCTACGCATATCACAATATTATATTATTTAAAAGTAAACTATGTTAATTTTTTTTCAGATTTTTTGCTCTCCTGTAAAATTTGTACAAGTGCTGATATGCACTTTCTGCAATTAGTGATTCATATACATCTTGAATCATACGCATTAAATAGTTATGGATGATGTATGGAAACTGGCAACTAATCGCTGCGCTGCTTGGAGGCTGTTTATGGAATCCATAATATGATTAGGATATTGTATAATGACCGATATAAAAAACTTTTGGATTGTATTATTCTCAGAAGTGTTTAAAAATCAAACTAAACATATAACATATTCTTCTTCTTCTCTCGCCTTCTCCCACGTCAGGCCCGCCGAATACATCCGTAGTATGGTCATCGACAGTCTGCCAGGACAGCGGAATCCTGCAGGCGTAAAGAAGAGGCAGCTCGGGTTCAGGCTCTCCCTAAGCATCCAGAGTACATGCCCAAGCCAGATCCAACGCCGCATCTTCACGAATCCAGTAATTGGAGGTTGCTGCGTCCGTTCCCTTACCTAATGCCTAGAATCCTTCTCAGACACTTATTTGTAAAACTCAACAAGCGAGCATTCTGAGCTTTAGTGAGGTGCCAGGATTCGCATCCATAAAGTAGCACCGGCACAATGCAGGAATCAAAGAGTCGGCATTTTGTTTTGACCGAGTATAAACTGGAATTCCAGACATCACGCATCGTGTTGAATATATGAACGCATATAACATATATGTAGATATTAACATTTTTTTCCAAAATACGCTGTCGTATTATTTACATATAAACATATTTAATATGCAGATATTTTAATGAATTAGTATGCAGACATTAAAATTGATTAATATGCAAATATTAGAATTGAGATATAAATATATTTAATATGCAAATATTAGAATGAATAAGATTACTAATCAGTTGGAAAATTAATACGTTGTGAATCCGTGAGTTGAAAAGTCACTAATGTGTAATACTTTCCAAACGTTCAATTATAATTAATTGAGTTAAAATACACTTTAAATTTATGATTAGGTACCTATATATTCCACAACTCCTTCTATTACTACTACTCAACCTTATCTGCACCCAATGGTGTATAGGGCATTGCATAGGTACACTAACTGCAATGAATTCTGATCATTTGTCGCAAGAAGACATTACGATGAGTCTTTATGCTTCAGTGCCAGCAGAAAATTAAATTTTGCAAATAGAAAATAATACAATTAATTCGTTTTTTTACTATCCGTATTTTAAAATATTGACTTACTCAATCAAAATTATTAAATAAAGCTATCTTTTATTATGTTTTTTGAATAAATAATTAGATCTAAAAAATAAAATAGATGTGCGATGTAGGAATAGGAGATAGGAAATTATAGTTATTTTATTTATTATATGGACAATTTATAAAGCGCTGTTTTTGCGAAAAATCGCCTCAAGAGCGCTGTACAGAAAGAGGCTAGATCTCAACTCGTCCTGCAGCTACCAGGCGCATAGACGGTTGGAGAATTCTAACCTCTGATTAGAAATAGAAACAGATTCTAATTATAAGTTAGAAAATCACACAAATTATTATTAATAATTATAATACCTACTATAGGAGAGAATTAAAAATAAATAAAAAATTGTACTTCTTTTTAACGATTAATGAGAATCATTCATTCATTCGCGATTTTACTGATAATATGTGATAGAAAAACATACTTTAAAACATCATAATGTTTTTTAATAAAGATAGGGTGAATTTAAAAGATGCGCCTTCATATTTCCCTGAAGCACGATACTTGCCAAAAATATCTCCATTACCTACACAGAGTTAAGTAAATATGTTTATACCTATTGATATTTTATTACTGCAATTATTTTGTAATCTCGTTTCTGTATCGGGTTTCTTGTTTCTTTGGTTTATACATCGTCCCTCATTAGTCGTTTTATTGTTTGATGTTGCCTTTTCTATCATTCCGTATTAGTATTCCTATCGTCCCGTAATTAGTATCAAACGGTTATTATGTCTTGGCGAGGTGAGAGCGCTCACTTTCCCATCGGCCGTAACGCTCGCCACAGGCGCCGTAGCGCGGGAACGGCTCCCTCTACGCTCGTAGTCGCTCGTGACGCGGCGTAGATCGATAATCCGGCCACTCTCATTGGCCGGGAGGCGGGGCCAACACTGACAGCGGAGGGAGGGAAAGAGAAGACGAACCCCAGGTAAAGTGCATAAGTGGATTCGGCTGTATGCGATACAAAATTACAACGATTCGGTTTCGAAACTTGATTGTGGTGGTTGTAAAGGACTATTTTATTGTCATCTTATTCCCCCCTTCTTTCCCCTTGTCTAATACTATATCAGCGGAAGTTGCGTGTCATATGATTACATTTTACATTTCCTATATGAGGTTTTGACAGTATTGATTTTTGACCGTTTTCTACTATTGGATGACCGCCGTACGAATAACGAAATTATTGGATATTTCATTCTTTTGATTTGTAGGACACGCACTCGTTTCAGTAGGAATCAATTACAATTTCAGTTATTACATGCTTGAAGTTTTATGTGGAAATTGAGTTTATAGTTTTTTTACGCCAAGCAAACATTTGTCGTTAGAGAAAAAACGTAATAACCTGTCATTTACACCATTATTGGATCAATAGACTTAATTTAAAATGGTATCTATAGTAGATTGGTTCGTGTAAACTTAAATGTTTAGTAATATAATGTAAGTCCACACTGGACTTGTTGAGTTCAGCCAAAACCTTTTTTGTAATTTAAATATTAATATTTGTTCAGAATTCAATAAAAAAGGCCCAAAATAGCGACAATAGGAAAACATCGTGAAAGATGAATAGAAACAGAAGATGTTTTAAGGCTTTAACAATATATTTTTTATTGCGCTTGAAAAAAAATGTTCAAGTGTTTATTTTGTAAATGTTAAGCTATAAACGTGAATTTTACCACCCATCTTTGGTAGACACTTTAATTCAGGGAAAACTAGAAAACACATGAAACCTGGCGCTTTTCTTACTGTTTGATATTAAACTTTCTAAAATAAGATAAATGATGATTTAATAATAAAACTTACTATATTAAATTTTATATTAGTAAATAATATGCAAACATAAACTTTATTGCAAGCAGTACCTACATATAACACAATCCTAAATATAAATTAATTAACTAATTTATTAATAAACGATTATAAATTATTGCATTATTAATTATTAATTAAGAACGGGTGGTGGCCCAGTCGCGGTCTCTGAGTTCAGAGATCGTCGGTTCGAATCCCCACTTCGACACCACTCGATTCCTTCTCAAGCCTGGGTGTTTGTGACGTTGTTTCCCTCTGTGATTGGGCCTCCTGGCCTGTAGAGGTGGTTAAATTGATTTTCATTTAATTTAAAATTACGTAAGTACGAGCTAAAAAAAATAAGTTAACATTTAAGTGGTATTTAATGTTTATACAATACAGTACAATATTTAGATACAGGGTAGCCATAGATTCGCCCCTGTTCGTGAGATTCGGCTCCTTGATTCGTATCGGCCCTTGTCGGCACGCTTCGTCCATTTCCGCCCGGTAAATGCCACATTTCCGGAAGTGGCGCACGCGCCGCGCACGTGCGTGCCGGGGGTTGAGGCTCTCTCACGGAAACGCATCTGCCAGGCAAACTACCCGACAAGTGTTTAAATCTAATTTACCTGTTTTAACCTATTTATTAACATTAAATAAGATTTTTATTATTAAAAGAAACATTTGAGTTCTTATGATTCACTCAAATGTTTTAATTATGGGGCTGCTTTTAATTACTACTACTTTTCCTTATCCGCACTTAATAGTGCATAGGGCCCTGCAATGATACATTAAGTGCAGTGAATCTTCATAATTTGTTATTCGAAGAGTAAAATATCAGTTTTATCAAAGGTATCACATATGTAAAATGTAAAAAACCAGATTGAAATTAATTTATATAGACCTCCACCGGGAATCTAACCTACGACCTCATGCATGGCAGTCTAACACTCTACCGTTACTCCACGAGGCAGGCAAACTAACTAAACTAACTTTCTTGTTTCCTGCTTTCCGGCACAGTTATTTCCGACTGTTTGAAAGCAGTTTCTTTTTAAAACAGAAGGGAAAAAAAGGATAGCTGTGCCAGAAAGAATGATTCTTTTGGTGGCTCAGTGGTAGCATCGCGATCTTTGACACTATAGAACCCCGCCCCAGTTTTGTTTCTATTTTAAAGCACTAGTTTAATATTAACAGCATTTTTGATGTGTACAAATACTTGTAGGCACATACTGGGTTATGCTAATGACGGGCCTGCATCAATCATTTTTGACATTAAGTTAACGCCTAGACGATCCATATTCGTTTTCAAAGCTTTTCAATAGGCAAATATTTTGTATTGACAACATTGGAATTCGAACCCGGGATGTCTAACGTAGTTGCCCAACGTGTTAACTACTACACCACGAGGCAGACCTCTAATAATAAAATAATACCATTTTTATTTTTCTATAACAACTTTTATTTGTGGAATGTATATTATACTACCTATATTGTGTATACGCGACACAATAGCGAATTCTACTTTTTCCGTGGTAAATTTAAACTAGAAGATAAACTAAACCGTACACCAAACACAGAAATTCCAAACGCAAACATTATTACGGCATTAACGTTATTCCATCGTAGGTGAAACAGGACTCCTGCCTTGTTTGTGTTATGCTTACAAACATGTTTATTTTACCCTGTAAAACGAAATATTACAATTGCTCTTCTATTTACAGAGACTCGTTTATTTTGTTATTTTCTAGGGTATCTTTGACGTCATTATTTTATTTTTATTTTTTTTTACCTGCACGTGTATTGTGAAAAAATGCTGTTACTTTGAAAAATTTCTAATAATTGATCAAATTTCAAACAATTTTGTACGTGATGAATATCGATTGATGAGATCAAAGAGATGTATTATGAATTAAAATAGACCATTAAAAAGCGCTTCTTTAAAAAAGTACTGTGCGAGTAGGTTTGCATACAACACAGAGATTTTTTTATTTGTTTATTTATTTCCATTTATAAGATACAAATATAAATATTGATGTAAACACATACATAATACATGTTTACATCAACATTTATTATATTATGTATTTACACTTGAGATAATATAATACACCGTATAACATAACTCGATGTATAAGCGGGAAACCAAAAATCTACGTCATATTTGGAATCGATTTATCGATCCATAATTGATTAAGAAGTTCATTTTTTTCCGAATTTATTTGCAAATTATTATTAAGTATCGTTAGTTTAATCAAATTAATACTATTCATAATAAAGAAAACAAAATACAAAACTGTATTTTAATAAGAATTCACGCAATTTTACTTAATCTGTGGCTGTGGTAGAAAGATACTTATGAAAACTTTTATGAAAAAAAAAAAAAAAAAAACAATCTATGTAGATTCAAATGTCATATTACGCATTCGACTCCAAATATGATGTAAATTCACCAGTTTTCGGGTTGTACTACGAGTTTTGTTACGCCATGTATAATAATAAAATATGCACTTTTATAAATATAATACAACTAGGCTTACCTGTTACAAGATAGAAGCAAAGATTGTGTTTGTTATTGTGTGGTAGAGAATGAAATTACAACAGTGAATGTAAGTGTATGAGTGTATTATGAAAGAATTAATCAAGACAGTTAGTTAATCATCCACTCAATTTTGAACTGCCCCGAATTGTATAAAATTATCGACTCAATTTTGAACTGCCCCGAATTGTATAAAATTATCCACTCAATTATGAACTGCCCCGATTGATCCAACTGATTAACTTCCGGGTACCAACTAGATATACGCGATAAAATGCATTTTTTGCATCTGACAGTATGAGAACCAACTACCTAATGCATTCGCCCATCAACCGCATTCATAGACTTGGAAATGATTATGCTGATGGGTGCAATGTATTGGGTGTTAGTTCCGTATTGTCTTATAAGTTAGATCTAATTAAACATTTTTAAAATAATTATATTAAATAAAATTCGTAGTATATCATAGGTATACCATACTTGGTAAATTTATTTGAAGAATTGTTTCATTTTATTTATCGCGCATATTTGGTTGGAATTTGCTTACTGTATTGTTATTATTTCTTTTTTTTCCTTTTAGAAATTTCTTTAAATTTTAATTTTTGTAATGGGTTGAAAACTCCTGTCAATACTTTTATTTGTACAGTGTAAACAGATAAAATTTTTCACTATATTTATAAATATTCTTGTGTATTCGTTTGAAGCATACTTCGATTTAATATTATTTATACCAATGTAAAAAAAAACAATTTAACACAAGAGTACTATTCTTTATTTTTATTTAATTTATGTATTTCGCTGGATTTAAAGTGAATTTTTGTAAAAGGCAATTGCCGTAAATAAATAAATCATATAATAAGATGTGTATTACCTATGTAGTTTTAAAATATAAAATATAATATAAATATAAGTTTCGTGGAAAAAAAACTTTATGAATCTCGTTTGGTCAATAACACTTAAAATAATTTTCTTTGGTAACTTACTAGGATATACATAATTACACATGGAGAGGAACAAGATCTGAAAAATTTGACAAAATTATCTTTCGGTCATAATATTAATTAAATTTGAACTTGCTTCTTAAAATGCTAGTGGCTAAACCGCAATAACCCCAAAAATCGATTATCTAGTTATTTTAAAATGAAACAATAACCTTGCAGAGATATCCTTTCGTGTCAAGTCTTCAAATGTTACGCTAGTTCTACCCATATTATTGTCATATTTCTATTCTATATATATGTAATTGTACGGTCCCCATTTTTTCCGTCTTTTCCGACATGCAAGTATTTTATTAAGTGGACTTCCATTCAATATTGAAGGGGCAATTGAACTCAACGAAACGCTTCCTTCATGTTATCATTATAACCGTTCCAATCCTCCCTACAGCGGAACACTCTAGTTTAATATGCATGCGACAATATCGGTACATGAGGGACCCGACTTAGAAATTGCGTGATACCGGTACACCGTCTAAACTCCAATTAATACATATGCCAAGTATTGAAACATATTATTATTGGATTTTATAAGTAGGTGAATTGTACTGAAAAGGGGTTATATAATAAGAACGCTGAGTGGTTAATTTCTCATTAGTATTGAGGGGTATAAAGCATATTTCTGACACCACGCCGCGCCGAGAAAACAATTAATATACATATCTTTGAAGGGGACGAAGTTAGATTTTGTCTCTAAATTCAAATATTTAGGCTGACTTAAGGGATGATGCCCCGGGTAAAGCTGACACTGATTTTCGGTTTTAGCTACTGAACCCTAAACATTAGAATAAACATAGGTACCTACTCCTAAAAACACAAAAATTAAACTCCTATACCCTATAAAAAAAAAAGTCGCATCTGCTACTACGAATTTCAAAAGGAAATACAAACATTATGATGAAAATAAATCGTAACAATTTTTTGAAGATAACTTATCGTAAATTTGTGTTTATTCGCGCGTCGCGCTTCGTGTTGTTTCGACCCCTGAAACTGAGAATGTATGCGTACCTACAGGGTGTGTCGTTTTTTTCAATTTTCGAATACAGAAACGGTATAGGTCTCAAAAGTTACTCTAAAAATAAGAAAGACCTTTTTTTTTATTTAAAAAAATCGTCTTTGGCTCGCTAAAATGCCCCAAAGTTATGAAAATTAAAAAAAATACTACTTTTAAAATATTTTTTAAATAACTTTTTACTGCCAGTTTTGTATTTTTTCATTTTTTTTTTGTATATTATCCATCGATAGGTTTTGAATAGTGTAAAAATTTTCTGTGTATTTTGTAAACTTTTTTAAACAGTCCGAAGAAATAAAAA
This sequence comes from Micrasema minimum, assembly GCA_022494985.1. Taxonomy (NCBI): domain Eukaryota; kingdom Metazoa; phylum Arthropoda; class Insecta; order Trichoptera; family Brachycentridae; genus Micrasema; species Micrasema minimum. The sequence continues at coordinate 13,335 of JAGVSP010000709.1, forward strand.
TGAATAAAAACAGAATGGTTTTTCTCCTAATTTTTTTTTTCTCTGACCGATAATTTAATAATTTTTCAGAATTTAAATCCATTTTAGCGAGCCAAAGATGATTTTTTTAGTTAATTTTTATTTTTTTTTATTAATTCTGTATACGTAATACAACTTTTGAGACCTATCTCACCAAAATAAAAAATTGACTATTTTTTACTAGGGAGCGTGACACACCCTAACCTACTCCGTTTGCAAATGTATGTGTAGCGGAAAATACCTGAATTCGAGCACCGAGCATTTGAACTACGAACCTTAATCGATTGAATAAAATGATTTGCACTTTAAAAATACAGCTTGTTGAGGATACATCTGAAATAGCAAATATGAATTGGAAATTTTGGTGTTTTCAAAATGATTTTCTGAATATTGATAGCTACAAATTTTCACAAGCAAATAAAGAAGCTGAGTTTATTTTATCTCATTTCCGTAAAAAAAAAACACACAATTTTAAACCATAATTTGGTTGGTCCCATGATACAAATATAGGGCAAAACACTTTTTTTCTAGGCCCTTTTTAACCCTAACCATTTTTCCTCAATTAATTCTTAGTTTTTTTAAGTTTATTTTGTTTCCTTTTGTTTAATAATGTAATAGCTACTTTATAAAAGACATAAATACAAAAAATATAAATCCATCAGTAATTTATACAATTATGAAAAATAAAGAACATAGTTTTACTACACAAGGAGGAATTACCGTTATCTCAAGAAGTTGTTTTATGAAAAAACACTTGAAATCTCAACTAATCACGATGAAGCTCTACAGCAACATGCGTTCTTATCTAGGCGTTTGTAATGCTCCGAAACGTCGGCAAAATTGTTAAATTTAATTGTTAAATTTAATTGTTAAATTTAATTGTTAAATTGTGGTATATTTTTTTTGTTTACAAGTATTTGGAGACACTCAAGATGTTGTTTATGATAAAAATAATGGGGACCGCAACCCGGTTCATAATCACACATAAGTCCACACTCATGCATCAGCTCATAAGATGGACCCTACAATGTGCTCCGAAACGTCGGCAACGGGTCCACAAACACGGCATAATACGCCAGAAAGGCCGCATTATCTGTATCTGTTATGAAAAAGCGGTTAAAATCTAAGAAACATGTTGATTAAAATTGTTAAATCGATCTATTTTTATAGAATTTTTAGTGTTCTATCACTGTGCATCACTTTTTTTTGTTTGATAAAGCATTTTGCAGATTAAAAAAGTTTAAAAAAAACAATGGGCTTCGATCAATAATAAGGTCTAGATGGGGCATTCCATATTTGAAAAATACTAACTTGCCTAGTGATTTACTAGGCATCTGCGTCACACGTTTCAAAGTGTGAGTGTATTAGCCTACGTCCGCAGTTAGCACGGCTTGGATTCGTGAAATATTCGTTTAAAAATGCCGAAATGTGTTAATGATAAGTGATGTATGAAATTTTCCCTAAGATGTACTATATTTTCGAAAACTTGTAAAGAATTTGATCGAAGCAAGGCCGGATTTTTCTATTTTTTTGAAAATCCTGACACAGTCACCTCCAACTAATCAGGACTCTTCTATAAACGTTCTCTAAACATCACACAATGAAATTAAAATTAAAAAAAACATCGGATTTAATTAGAGTACAAACTGTATTTAAATTAAATTTAGCTAAAATTAGGTCCGATACAATAAATTACCGTTTCATTGTTCAAAATTTTAAACCTAACACGGCGAAACAGTCGATAGATTAAAAATTTCCGTTTTGTTAATTAACTCCTTTTCTTGGTCCGAAATATCGACGGCGTGTTAAGGAAAATTTCACAGGATCAAACCGCCTCGGGAGCAAATCGTAGTTCAAAATTTAATCTTAATTATAGTTTGTATTTGTATAAGAAAGTTTGGCTTTCCGCATAGTGGATTTCCACCCGGGGCTAGAGGTGAGAGCCTTCAATAATTAAACCTGAAGGAGAATTCAATAGGCCGGCGTACCTGCGGGTCCGCCGTCATAAGAAAGAGCCACGTACCTATTAGGTAGTATAATTTTCCGAAATTAGGAAAACGAAACTCAAAAAACCCTGCGTAATTTGTTAAATCGGGTAAAAATAGAGATTTTTTTTTTTAAACTATTGTTTCCCTCTTGTACGTCGAGTTTTGTTACACCATGTATACTAGTAATATTAGCGATAGCGCAACGCCACTTCACATTTATTGGACCTAAGATATACACCGTGTCCCACGATGAGATCGCGAAACTCCGGAGGGTGATGGTTCATGGTATTCTGAGAAAAAAATCCTTATAAGGTTTTTTGATCCGGGCATTTTTAATAATTAATTAAAAATAAGTATTAATAAAAAGCGACTATGTAATACTGGCTTCTGTTTGAAATGCTAGCGGTGGCGGGGTGGCGGTGGGCGGGGAGGAGTGGGGGTCCGCTCTGGTCACCGAACGCCTTGCCTTGTGCGGACATTCAAAATTCGAATTTCAATCTGAAATTGGTGCAGGTCACGTGGTGTTAGCCAGTTCAAAAATGGACGGTATTACACGCGTGAATTTTTATTCATATTTTAATCATTTTTTTAAGAAATTAGAATTGAGTTTTTTGAAAAACTTTTTTAAGATTTTTTTCTCAGAATATCATGAATAATCACCCTCTGGAGTTTCGCGGTCTCATCGTGGGAAACGGTGTATAACCAAATGGATACACAAACCAAATTATTAACAGACTTCTCCAAATACAGGGTCGGTGTCGTTAGTTGGATAAGTCTAATGGGTCGTGTATATATTGAAAATGCCTGCAAAAATATAGCTATGTAATTATTAAAATTTGGTATGCAAAAAATATTGTTTTGTAAATTCTAAATTTGTGAAATCCAAACTTGGTTCTATTATACTAATTATGTAAATATTCAATTATGTTTAGTACTACAATGTGTTATGTATAATACTACAATGCCCTGACTCGACACGGACTCTGTAGTGAGACGGGGCCAGATCATTGGCATGGGTCTCTACTGATTGAGTCGCCATCCCATTATTGTGATTATCAAATGTGTTAAATGTAATAAATAAATAAATAAATAACCTGTCTTAGTCAAAAGTTAGTGCAATAAAATGTTAAGATACCTAGGAGAATTCGAAATATGAAAACAACTACTATATATTTACACAACACAAGATACTGATATATATAATACCAGGGTTCTAATAAACAAAAAACCTTTTTTTCTTAAAGTAAAGGAAGAAAGTAACGTAATAAATTAAATTATTAACAGGAAAACGCAAAGTTACATTCGAAAAAATAACAAAAAAATTGATAAACCATTTAAATGTTTTTAGAGATAGAATTAATATGGGTAATAAAATAATATTCCCTACATAAAATTACTAGATATAAATATGCATATTGCATAAAGGTAAGTAAAATTTTTATAAAATATCTAAATTAAACAAAATGTGTTTTTATTCGGAAAGCAAACGCCGCATATCACATTGCAAGTTATTCTCAAAAACGACGTGTAGATCTAGGGCTTGTCTATATTATTGTTATAATTTTAATGCACAGGAGTATCAAGAAGAGGGTTGAGTAAAAAACTTTATGTAGTGAGAACTACAACATTTAACCATTCCGCTTATTAGCGAATATAAAGTAAAAACTCAGGTAACATTTTTGATTTAGAGAGGGAGCTCATGCTACGAATTTTTTAAATCATCCACCAGCGAGTATACGCGACCATCTTATGCATTGATATTGAAGTTAAGTTCTCTGTTCTTTAATAGCATTGTTACTTTATTTTTTCATTAATTAAAATACTTCGACGAGTTAAATTAATATGGATTCCTGAATAGAAAGGTAGGTATGTATTGTGCCAATAATAGACCGAGAACACTCACGTATAACACGACCCAAACTCGTATTGTAAGGATTTCAGCGGGCAGGTCTTTCGTATTTGTATCAGAAGGCAATCACTATTTATATAAAAAACAAAGTAGAAATTTTTCAGTATTTTGAAATTATAGTACTAACTTTACTGCAATCCCTGAAAAGCGTGTTAAGTATGTACCTAACTGATTTTAAAAGCTTTATTTCCGGTTGTATCTCTTAAGCGCACTTTAAACGGGAGAGTAATTTATGCAGTTTTTGAAAAACTGTACAGTTTATCTACCGTTTTCTGAGCCATAAATATGCTGTGTGATCTTTACATTTTTAGCCCACTTTTTAAATGGACAGTTTACCAAGAACAGTTTCCTGTGCAGTCTGAAAACTGTCCCGTACAAAGCTTTAAACTGGATGAAAAACTGTGTGCTATGTCAGATTCTAACTGTGCAAAATTCCACACAATATTTCACACAGTTTTGGCACGCGCATCCGCGGCTGTTACGACAGTATAATACGTATATAAATTTATATACGCAGATAAATTTAATATAATATGAATAATTTGAGGAACTTTAACAGATTTTAATATTTTAGCAAAATATACTCGTCTGTCAAATAATCGATTTCGATATTTTAATTTTCGATCTAGGATTTCTGTTCATATTATTATATTAATCCTTCGCTATCATAAAAGTTTATCAAAGTTTATTTGTAATATTACCCACACTACTTATTTTCCCTTATCCGCACCCAAATGGTGCATAGGGCACTTGATCGGTTTTCCAAGTACAGTGTATCTTGATCATTTTATTACATGAAGGTAAGATGATCAGTCTTACGCTTCAGAACCAGTCCAAGGTACCACACATGAAATATTAATATGAAAATCACATGTAAATAAATATTTTATTGAACCCGCGACCTCTCGCACGGTAGCCAAATGCACTACCACTATGCTACGAGGCGGACAACCTGGACTATTGAATATTTAAACGTATTATACTGTTTTATCTATTATAATTTATTTACCTATTTAATTGAATCATTAGATTTTAATTCTCATGCATCATTTGCTTTAAATACGACGTGATTGAATTTGTGCTTTTTTTTCTTTTGCGAGTTTGGATAATAAACAACACAATTATTTTTATACAAACACTTGTAGACAAATAACTGGATTATACCCATGCTGGGCTGATATCAGAAATTATTGATATCCCAACAGAGACAGAGAAACTCTGGAAACGAATGTGCTCGCGCCAAAAAATGCTTAACAATCTTCTCAATAGATGACACCAGCATAGAAAATTTCGGTAATGCGGAATGACGAAGACGAGTTCAATTTATAGTACTTCCAAAAAAAAATCATATTTGGTTATCAGATGATGGGCCGCCTCGTAGCGTAGTGGTAGCGCATTTGGCTACTGTGCTTGAGGTCGCGGGTTCGATTCCCGTAGGAGGTCAACATGAAATATTTATTTACATGATATTTTCATATTAATATTTCATGTGTGATACCTTGGACTGGTACTAAAGCGTAGGACTGATCATCTTGCCTTTTTTAATAAAAATGATCAATATACACTGCACTTGGTGTACCAATGCAGTTGGGTGCGGATAAGGGAAAGTAGTAGTAGTAGATGATGGGCGGAATGGGGAATGTTGTGGTACATCAAGTGGCCACTTAACCCAGCCAATGACAGGTCATAAGCCCTGTAAACGCTTAGATAACCCACATTCGTTTCCAGAGTTTCTCTGTCTCTGTTGGGATATCAATAATATCTGAACACAATTATTGATTAATATACATATATTATGTATTTGTTAATATAAATTGATAAAAATGATGTAGTACAGCCAATTAGTCAGTTTTTATTATCAACCAACTTGTCATCAGCGATTAACTCTATTTGGCGGACAACATCCGGTCATCGCAAATGGAATTTCTCGACAAGAAGTGGCGACCAATAAATTAATAGAGCCGCGCCGACAGCAGACCGGCAGTCGGCAGTCGGCAACGGCGCGGCGCGGTGTCAACGTGTCCGCGTCCTTCCAGCTTCCCTCATCAAATATATACAAGTGGCAGCAATCGCTCCGGGTGGTAGTGATAAAGAATGCATGGCTATGCGACTAATGTCGGCGCTGACATCTCGCCCTGTGTTTGTCAACAAGTGGGGGTCCTCCCTTCTTCCCTGAATGTTTCATGAACCCCGGGCTAGAGTAACTTGCCCCCAATCTGTTTCTTGACTATTGTTCGGGTTTTTTATTATTATTCTTTTCTTTCTAGCCGGGAAGCCTTCTCCCCGGGGAGCTGCCCCTACGATCTTTTTATTCCCTGGAAGGATTCACTAGAATACGAACACGTTAAGCGTTCGCGAAGACTGGTCAACTGATACTGTTTAAACTATTCAAGGAAAATGTTCATCGCGGTCAATTGGTTAAGCTCTTTCATATGAATTTATTTTCTTTTATTCATACAACATTGTGCCTGCTCTAAAATTTTCCGTGTCAGAGCATTTTATGCTTTTTCTGCAAAACTTTCAATGCCGAAAAAATTTAAACATGCGCTGCAAATATTTAAATATTTAAATGACAACTTTGCTAAGGTATAATTCACCTTGTGAATTTTGTTCGGAAACCTATAATATAATATGGAGCAGCATTTATAATACCTTGGCTAGCATTTACGATCCTGAATTAGACCCTGAACCATCTAAATAACTATGTTTTTACAGTAAAAAATATTTTACTCGTCGGAAAATAACTGTAAAGCCGGCTATTTTGTTAATACAGTTCTTTTCATGCACGATAAAACTTGGATTGCCATCAAAATATGATTAAAAAAATTTATAATTTTTTTTAGCGCTTACGGATTAATAAAAGAAAATACGCACTCTTCATTTTCAGCTGATAACATATTAGATATGAAAACACTTTTAATAATATGTAGGTATTTAAAAAAATATATATTTCTCACATCAAATATTTGCTATAAAATTTAATCTAATTTAATTTTATTTAGAAAAATGATACAAATTCGAAGAGCATGAACTGAAAATTTATTTATACATATACATATAAAATAAATATAAAACAAGAGTAATTTTTCACTCTCAAAGTGCGCCTCGGTAAACTTATGTTTTATTCTGTATATTTCGATTTATATTTTCAATAAGCTCTCACTTTATAAGCGGGTACCTAATTCTTTCACTTTAATTGAATAAAATATTTAAGGCCTCCTAAGCCTCCACTGATCTCCCCGTGACGTCACTCCTCATTATCTCCTATTAGTTTCATCCACTCCTTCCCCATTTGTGGCAAACTTCACGCTGTAATGCTTTTACTGCATTATTGTTAGCACTCAACATAGGGCACTGCATCGGTACACCATGTGCAGTGTATCTTGACCATTTTATTACATGAAGGTAGGATGATCAGTCTTACGCTCCAGTACCAGTCCAAGGTATCACACATGAAATATTAATATGAAAAGCGCATGTAAATAAATATTTGACATTGACCCCCGTCGGGGATCGAACCCGAGACCTCACGTATGGGAGCCTACCTTTAATTATACCTACATACACTTTTCTTTTCGTTTCTGATACCTTTCAATGTTTGTGATTAGTTAATTTAGACTTTATACCAATACGTGAGAGTACATTTTGATGGTTCAGTTTTGATGCCCATTTCAACATTTAAAGATTTGTGGAAAAGCCTGAAAATTCTCTTACTCGGAGAATTTTAAAGAAGGTACTATGTAGCATGAACAAAAGAAAATATTTTCAACAACAACATTTTGATCGTATACAAATACTTGTAGACAAATTACTGGATTATACCCATGCTGGGCTAATATCAGATATTATTTATATCTCAACAGAGACGGAGAAACTCTGGAAACGAATAATAAAAGAAAATATATTCTTCATATCTTAGCCATCATTTACTAGATTTTGCAAGAGATACAAATAAAATTTTAACATTAACTCAATGTTTGTAGCACTCACTTTGTAGTTTTCCATAATAATGAAATTAATAATTTTTTTTAAAACTCCTTTTTTATTTTTTATCATCAGGGCTTTGTATAATAATAATTTAAAATTAAGTAATAAGTCGCTTACTAAAAATGTTGAAGTGGTTGACCAGGTACTCGATAAGGGGTGGAGAGGTGAGTGAAGTCGGGGGGGGGGGAACACATGATCGGTGCATTACTCACTCCCTCACCCTTATCCCGTGAGGGACTGTGATCTACAGGATAAAGTCACAATTTAGATCCTTAGGTTCGAACCCCCCCTCTCAGCAAAACATTTTTAGGATATCAATTTCCTTCTTTCTGGCACAGTTATTTATGACTGTTTTCAAATATAATCAAAATTGTAATATTTGCATTAGTGTGTATATCACAAGAACACAATTTAAAATTGAACTCAATAAAAACTTATTAAAAAGAATATTAACCATTTTTTTTTTAAACTTACCTGTACAATGTGTACAAAGTAAATTTGTCACGAATGTGTAGAGACAAAGCCGAATTAAAAAAATTACACCGTAAATACAATAAATTCCGTCCCAATTTGTCGAAATTGAACTGAAATTGAGTACGAAGCAGATTTTTTTTTTATTTAGTCAAATTAATACTTTCAAAAAATAAAACTAAATCAAAAACCGCATTTTAATATGAATTTGAGCAATTTTACTTAGTCTTTGGTACTAATGAAAGCTTTCATGAGAAGAATTTTTTTATTAAAAGTCATACTACACATTCGACTCCAAATATGACGTAGATTCACCAGTTTTCGGGTTGTACTACAAGTTTTGTTACTCCATGTATATGTAATTACAGGGTAAATTTAGCTTCTGCATCACCTTGGTAAACACACATTTTGTTTTAACATAACCACAGGGAAGAACCCTAACAAGTAATTATTCCGCTCACTGAAAAGTGAAACTACCCTTTAGATCCGCGACCCGTTAAATATATGGAAATATTTACATGGAGATATTTGCTTATAGTTGTGCGTGAGGCTAACTACCTTACGCTGGTCAGGTGGTCGGACTTCGCATAGCTCAAAGCCTCCACCAAAATGTAAATTTGCTTACCGTTCTCGTACCCTCAAACGACCGGCTACAGTACATTAAGTAAATCCAGAGGATCATTTGCATCCAACTCTATGAAACTTGCTGCTGGTATTTTACTTGGATAATTATGCCAAACTAACAGCATTTACAATATATTATTAATTATCCCTTGATGTACTTACTCGTATTACAAATTAAAACAATCCTCATTCCGTCCATCATAATATTCATCATCATCATCATACCATATCCACAAACTGCCCCAGGTCAAGCGATCGGCCCGCCAGCTCCCTTGCATCCTCCCACGTCCCGCAGCTCTGACGCAAACTGCCAACGAATTGTCACCTGATGCCTTGTAAAATAGGCAAGCATGGTGGCGGCTCTCGGGAGGCATACGTACTATATGGCCTAGCCAGCCGAAACGCCTTCGCCCGGATGATACAGGGTTGCCTAGATACCACCGCACACCTTAAATGCTTCTCACCTATTCTGTCAGAAGTCTGCTATCTTGGACCCTGGTTACACGAAGCCATAGAGGAAACCACGGGCACACCTTAAAAAAAAATTCTTCTAAGACACCTGCATGAGGTCGAGGGTCTGCCCTCATGATTTAGTAACTGCTATCTTGTTTTATGGGCCCTGGGTTAGGTACCTTACCCTTCAAATACGATTCGCAGCCATAGAGGAGAACAGGACGGGATCATGAACAGTTATGTTTATTATGTAAAAGCTTAAGTAGATATCAATATACTGAATACTTTTAGTGAGTCGTGTAATATGGCTTTTTAATCTGAGCTTGAAAGAATTTTTTTAGTGAATCTACATAGTTATATTTTGAGTCGAGAATTATTTTTTTTGCAAAGTACATCGAGTTTTTACACTCGATGTACAAGCGGGAAACCCTACAAAATATTTTTCGATTTTGTGCAGTAAAAATTGACCCTTAGTTTTCGAGAAAATTGAGTACGATGTTGTTTTTTTTTTTTCGATTTTTTTTTGTAAATTATTATCAAATATCGAATTAATACTATCCATTTAGAAAACAAAATTACAAAACGCGTTTTAATAAGAATTTGAGCAATTTTACTTAACTGGAGACGAAAAAGAAGAAGATTTTTTTTTTTTTTAAGCTCAGATTAAAAAGTCATATTACCCATTCGACTCCCAATACGATGTAGATTCACCAGTTTTTGGGTTGCACTACGAGTTTTGTTACACCATGTATAACCCTTTTTACAGACTTCATAAAAAATATTGATGGTAAACATTATTTAGGTTTTTCTCGAATAAATCTATGTTTTACTATATTAATTTGCTCTAAGTTCTTAGTTTTCACGGCCTTCAGAATACGACTAGTAAGTGTTGCCAACGTTAAGCCCACAAATACGGCATTACAACCCTGAAAAGCATAGTCTGTAATTGTATTAAATTTTTGAAAAGTCCGCCTTGAGTACGAATTGATAATTTCACCCTGCAATTTATTTCCCTACTGTACAAATAGGCGAGTTTAAGTAGGCGAGTTTTGTGTAACACTTCAGTAATAATAGGTTTGATAAAACCAATACGTCAATCTTACGTAAGTAACGGGTTAATAGCGGGAAAGACAAATGTCATTTTAACCCCTTTTTTCTTTGACAGGTAAGGTAGGTATTTTCAATTCCCACCGTCCGACTATAACGTCAAGACACATTTATGTGTCGGTAGGGGTTATTTTCGCTTGCAAGGGATGTAACCAATGGCGTACTACCTTCCCCAGTAGCTGTCACGACTGCCAAGCGGTTTCGAACCGCAAGTGAGAACTCCTCAACCGTATAATTTAAGATACCCCTATATTTATGTAGCTTCTTCTACCTCGCCTGAAGCAAGGATGTTCCAACAATTGTGGCAGTCACGCTAAATGAAAATATATCCGTTTATTTTGCAGCTATATATCGAACGAGAGTAAATTTATGTACTACAACGAATATATTATGTAACTACTAACGTGTTCGATACTAGAAATGGATATTCATACATTTTATATGAGATTTCTGTCAGTATAACGGAACAAAAGTCAAAGCTACTTACTAACTACCATTCACATTGAAGAAATATATTTAACTTTATCAAATTCTCTCTATTTATTATTCGCTTGATTGTATTATACCGCAGAAAAATCAATTTAAATTACCTAGAAGCAATAATTCTATAATAAATTAAGTTAGCGTTTATTTAAATAGGTACGTCGAACTTTTCAGTTTATAAACTTGAACGCAAACGAGCGTTTCAAAATATTTAGATTCTATTTCTTGCTGGAAGTTTACTGTCATTTAAATTATATTAATCAGTTAACTCTTTGACTAAAAAAAATTGGATTCAGTGTTAACTTTCAATTTATATTAAAATAATAAACCAACTATACTACGCATAGGATATTAGATGCATTGTTCTTAGTCGGCAAATGATATTATTAGATAAAATATTATAAAAATGACCTTTCTAACTATAAATTATGAATACATACACAAAATTACGTCAAGGATATAATATGGATTTTCAACTTGGTTAAGAGGCTGTTTAACCTGTCATTAGTTCGGTTAAGCGATTACACTGTGTAACATTCCCCATACTATGTAGTACCTACAGACAATGACAAGCCACAAGCCCCGTAATTATTAACCTGATTAACTCAATATTTCCTTAACATACGAGTAGTACGTATTTCAATTAATATATAAGTGTCACCATGGAATCTTTTATATCATAAATTCCTCTGTGTTACCTACAATTTTTATAATTATTTACTTAAGGAAAATTATTTAAGCTGATAATAAACTATATTATTATCGTTACTTTTTTTGCGACTCTGATATCGTTTTCAGGATAGAAAATTGTATTTTTATATTGATTTCTCTCTTGTGTTGCCAACCCTTAGCATAGCATGTCTCCTTGTGTGTACCTTGAGAAGGATCCAGTTCGTAGCGTTCTAGCAATAAAACCTCAATGGTCGATCCGGGAGAACCACCCACCTCTATTGTGACCAGCTAGTATGAGGGGGTTTACTGTTTTATACATAAACTTGGTAGCGACGCGATGTACTGCACATCAAATATGGGTCTGAAACTTGGAACAAAGCGATTTTCTGCACAAGACGTTTAAAAGGTAATTAGTACCCAAGGCAGTTATTATATTTGAACTAAAACGGTCTACGCCTAACAAAGGTTGTAGACACAAGATAGTTATCATTTTTTAAATATCTATGCCAACTCCGAAGCCAATGGCGACTGACGACAAAATTAATGCATCGTTTAGATTGATTTAAAAATATATTAAATAGAAATCTATGCAATCTTAAGATATTTGCACATATTTTAATTTGTAAGTACTATTTCCAATAAAGTTTAAGCGGCTTCTGCTTGAAAATAGGAATTGAGTCGTGTCGATGGGGGGATTCGAACCGAGGACTTCTGGACTCAGAGACCGCGACACTGCAACTGGGCCACCACCCGTTCTAAGATGATTAAGGTAGTAATCTTCAGTTAACGATAAGTTCCAGTGAAAACAACGAAACATTCCGTTTTTCTAGGAGCGTATTTTATATTTTAAATTAAAAAGACTGGATACGTACATTAGATAACTACTACTACTACTACTACTAGTAGTGGTGCAAAAGACACCACATTGGTTCACAAATTGCAGCTATCCACTATACAAGAGACTGACATATTTTTATTTATTTATTTTTATTTTTATGTTGTGCACACAGTGCTATGTTTGGTAAAATGAACTAAGAATTTTTCAATTTGAGGTAACATATACAACATAACAAATTTCTCAAGACGTGAAGTAAGCAAACAGTGGTTATGTTATGTCATGTGTATGTGTGTTGTTGTATGTGTGTAGAGTGTGGTGTGTGTGTTGGGAAATCTGAATATTTAAACGCAGGAGACAATAACTAAACAGAAAGAGGATACCGCCGTCCTGGCAGACCGTCGATGACCATCCTACGGATGGATTCGGCGGAGCTGATAGTTGCGGGCCTGGCGTGGGAGGAGGCGAGAGAGCTAAACATATAAGATAAACATGTGTTTTCTACACCCACCAAAACAAAACTAAAGGATATTTGTACTTGGGTCAAATCAATAATACGTTGGCGGAGTTTGAGACTATAAACTGATATTCAGCACAAAGCATTTAAAAGGTAATTAACCATGAGGCACTTTATTATTTCCTTAACCTGCTGGCCGTACGAGTGTTCGATAGAGATAGAGATGTGATTCCTGTCCCAATATAATATCTCAAAAGTATATTTTTTATTATAATGTATATATTTAGTGTCATTTTAAGTAGTCCTAAGTATAACTACCTCCTAGCATTATGCGCCAAGAGGTGCGGATTATTTAATTAATTAAAAATTATAATGGTTCTCTGTCGATAAACAATGCTTATTATGAAATGTGTAAATGCGATTACACAAGTATTAAAAATATAATTGAAACTTTAATAATCTTATAAATAAAAGGGAAAAAATCAAATCTATAAAAACCCAGGGATCATCTATACATTAATGTAATTCATATTGAACTACTTCATATTTTTAGTTTGGAGTCAACATTCCAAGAGGCAGTACAGTATCAACTGAGATCACTACAGATCCAGAGTTCTAATTTAAGAAAAAGAAGAAGAGAATTCTCTTACGAAGGACAAATAATCGTTTTCTTTGATTTTAAAGTAAATGTTTCTTATCCGAAATAAGATATTGTACCACTTAAACCAAAGAATTCATTTATTACTTTAAGATCATACGAAACTGCTTTAATTAATACATTTCACATGAAATCAAACTGCTTCATCCTATCACAAATCTAGAAGTAGAAAATACCTCACCATTACTCACTATATTCCCGTTATATACCTCTCCCCCCAACCCCCCAAATTAGCTCCGCCCACCCGTACCAGTACTTAATCTTTTAATCATTTTTCTGTATATTTATATTTAGTTTATAACTACACTGATGATGGAAAGATCTGTTTTTTCCGAAACTATAGTAGTGTTTAAATAAATTCAAGTGGTCTAAGTAACAAAAGGTTTTATTTAATACTAAAAGATCATGCGATCAAGATGCAAAATTGTCCGACATAAACAAAAGAATTAAATTAATACTTAAAGATCGCATAGCGTTTAGCTAAATAACAAATCAATGTCTTTAAGTAGGAAATGTTGGCCTATTACGAAGGTAGAAAGTTTTATATAAAAGCACGTAAAAAGAGTATCTATCCACTTCGGTAACTTTTCCACCACAAACTTATTGTGTGAAGTTACTAAAGTTGTTCCCGTTTGCTGACACTTTTCTTAGAGGGTCACGAACAAAAAAAATACTTTTATTGATCTGTTGTACGATCTTTTTCTAAATCGCAGTAAAATAAAACGAACGATTTTCTGCCAGCTGTTTTATAAACTTCGAAACGAGATCAATAAATAGAATGCATTATAAAGAATTCTTTCGAAATACCTCTTAAAAGGATTCTGATAATAACAAATTAATAACACACTTTAGATATCTATAAGAAGCGCTTTTATTTTATTTTATTTATTTTATTTTATTTATTTATAGGAAAAACAACAGTATCGATACATAAACGTAGAATACAAAAAAAACCTGATTACCAATTATAGTTTTTCACATTTATACAATTCAAAGTAAGATGGAAAAAATAAATATAAGAAATAAATATAAAGAGATATGAGAGAAGGATAGGATGATAGGGATAGGCAAAAAGAAAAGGAGATTACTAGGAATAGAATTAGGATTACCTTTTACAGTCTATAAGATTTCAAATAATTTTAATTTGAAGTTGGGTAGTCCGATGTTAAAAATGTCAAGACAGGTACAATATTCATTAAATTTCGCACAACTATAAAATATAAAAGAATTTTTTAAATAATTATTTGATGGTGCTAAATTATAAAAAAGATGACATTGCCTAGTGAGTCTAATTAGACAATGAAGAGGTATCTGCTCTAGAAGATAGGGGCTCTCAATTACATTATTTATAACTTTATACAAAAAACATAAATCAGATATATTCCTACGCTTAATAAGTGAAGATAATTTATGGAAGGCTGATGATTCTTCGTAAGAGTTAAATCTTAAACCTTACCATCCAACCTTTTTAGAAATTTATTTTGAATACGATCGAGCTGAGCTATGTATGTTGAGTATTGAGGGTTCCAAACGACTAAGGCGAATTCGAGGTGACTACGAACATAAGCGTTGTATAAAGTAACAAGAGAGAGGATGTATTTTTAAATGGTTTAGTGGTTCGAAAAAAAAAAACCAAAGTTTCTGTAGGCCTTACTAACGCAAGCTTCAATATGAGAAGAAACATTTGTTGACATTTAGATAAAGCTGATTTAGATTGCAATATGACACTAGAATCGTTTTGAATCGTCTATTTTTTAAATGTAATAATACGACAAACGGGACACATTCCTAAAAATAAAATCCAAAATGTTAAGAAATAGCATTGCTCTAGTGCCAAATTCCATAGAGAAATACACAGCTTATACGTGGGTACACATAAGAAATTTTTCAATACACATAATGTATTAAAATTTCCCATAAACATCCTTGAATCCATTTTCTTTGTTTTCTTCTCCGTTGTTTGTTGCTTCCGGTTTAACTGTCTGTTTCCCTCTGTATGTTTATCCCGCTTCCCGCACACACCAGTATCTTTCATGTACCAACATGAAAGTAGATATATACATAATAATGTACACTCACTTCTAACCTAGAACAAGCCTATCTTATTTCTATCCCGGTTCTAACTTCAGAACTCCCCCAAACATTTTCCTCTGCATGTCGACGAATGTACTATGTACAGTGTACAGTATAGGGAAGTTATAAATGGAACAAACGATGGCTTTTTTACAATTTATATGCAGGTACATAATTTGTACGTGCGTGTACAGTTGAATCGTTTTACATCTTTGATTTGTAATTTAAACTGACGTTTACTTTAAACTGTCGTTAAAAATACAAAGGGCATCACAAAATTTAAAATGTACATAAATTAATAAAAAGGCTTTATATAATTTTACTGAAGTAATTGTTGTATAATTAACTACTAATTCTACTTTCCCTTATTAATGGTGAATACTAATGATTGTAATTTGATGATTTGTTACATGAAGTAAGAATTTCGTCTTACGGCTAAGCGCTATTCAAAAATATCACTCCAAGGTAGGTATCACATGTTAAATATTTGTATGCGAAAAATTTACATTCAATGACCGGTTGGTGGCCCAGTGGTAACGTCGTGGTATTATAGTCCAGAGATTTTCGGTTCGTAACCCCACTAGATTTATATTTTCCACCCACGACTTGTGATTCCTATTTTCAAGCACAAGCCACTTAGGCTGCATTGAAAATAGTATTAAAAAATTGAAATATGTGCAAATATCAGAATATTGCAAAAATGACATTTTTTATAATAAAAAATGCATATTTATCGGCGGGAATCAAACCCCCGACGTCATACGTTGTAGCCCAATGTACTAACCACTACACGAACAGGCGGAAAAAAAAGTTACTTATAATGTTTAAAAAAATAAAGGTATAAGAACAGTATCCCAAATAAATTCAAAATTTTGGTATAGTCCACTAAGTTTTAACATTGAAATATCCGTGTAAATAAATTTTCTTTCCCCGCTACGTTGATGTTTAATTTCAGAATAAAATAGATAGGTGATTCCTACGTTAAATACCATTTTCACATAAATAGCATTTGGTACCTCGTTCCGCCTCTCTCGATCATATTTCTGTTAAAATTAATTCAACCAAATTCGTGTAGGTATCGATACAGTGCATAATAAGAACAACAAGAGGTTGTACAATCGTAATAATAATACGGAGGGAATATAAACTGAAATGGTTGTCGCTTACATCCATCCAGGTAAATTAATCATAACGACAAAGGAATTACCGTATAATAAAAAAATATTTTAATATCGTGTAAATTGACGGCGTTACCTACCATATAAAATGAATGCAGCGCTGTCAAACAAATTTTAAATAATATGTTAAAATTGAATTTCAAACCATGGTTTTTGGAGAAATTTATCTACATTTTGAGTGTGTCCAAACACTTGTGGACAAAAACTGGATTTCACCCATTACGGGCCAAAAATTACAATTTGACATCTCGGAAGGTGATATAATTCGGTAAGATTGCAATTTGACATCTCAACAGAGACGAGAAGGTTGGAAGGGAATATGGATATCTAGCGTTTACAGGGCTTATGACCTGTCATTGGCTGGGTTAAGTGGCCACTTGATATATTACAAAATTCCCCATTTCACCTATTATTTGATATCCATATCTGCCAATTATCAGAATTTTTATATATACAGTAAAATTCCGCGACGCTTCGCATGCAAGATTGCAATCATAAAGGTTTCTGCTAAAATGCTTAGCAATTTTCTCAATGGATTACAGAGAGTGTTCACATGTGAAGCGTTTCGCCATTTCCTGTACATGTACAAGTTCTGATAATTGGCAGATATGGATATCAAATACTAGGTGAAATTGGGAATGTTGTAATACATCAAGTGGCCGCTTAACCCAGCCAATGACAGGTTATAAGCCCTGTAAACGCCTAGATGTCCATATTCCCTACCAAACTTCTCGTCTCTGTTGATAAATATTTAATGTAATAATTGTAATAATTTATCTCTTTCAAAATTGCATTTAAATTTAAAAAAATTAGGAAGCCTCTGCCTTTTTACTGTTAGGCTATCCTCGGGTAAATGTATATTATGCCTTCTCAGGTATTATTGAATTGTGTCAAATTTGTATTTTATAATCTGTGTTAAATGATCTACGAATATAAAAGGTTTTGTGATCATATTTCAATAATTGACACTAATCGTATGATCTATATCGGTTCTAAACATGTTTAAGCATAATTAGGAATAGAAAAAATAGTTTATCGGTGTAAGAGAAAGTACGTTTAAGTTTCATCTTCACACAATACAAGTCGATGTAAGTTGTTCTGGAGTTTGCGACTTTTTTAAAGGGGAGTGAGTTTACCTTTACAAATAAAAGGGGTTTTCACCTCCCTTCTACACCCTACAGGAGTTTTCTTAGCCACCCGCCAGAATAAATGCGTTCCCGGAAAGGGAAACTCACATCACTTCCGTTTTGTTGCTTATCTTTATACAGAAAATGGTTTCAGTAATACCAGTATTTGAACAACATAACGTTTTCGATTTTATGCTGAAATGTTACACAAAGTAGATCATAAAGTTGTTCTTGATTTCATTGCATAGAACTTATATATATTAAAACTTATATTTAAGTTTTTGTAGTTTCTGTGATGATATCGCAGCCGCTCAAATTCAGGATCTGAATATTATATCCAATCGTTAAACGGCCAAGTTCAGATGAATTATTTTAATACGAATTCTGTCAACATTTTCAAAAAGGTACCAGCATAGATTGATTATACGACTGTAACTACCAGCCTAAGCTTAAGCTAAGAGCGCGTTCTACACAAAATGTAATTTTAAACTATGTGTAGAACATATTCAGAGCATGGATGAATTTAAAGACTATGGTTTTTTGCCAAAGCTGTTCGAAATAAATTCATCGAATTTCATTGCGTTGAATTTGATTCCAATTCAACCGCCGAACTAGTTTTTTGAATTCAACGCATCGAATTCAATTAGAATATAACGGTTCTAACATTTCAGAATGCAGCTTGATTAATTTCACGGGTAAGTTTCAGCCTGAAACAGTTCACGTTCAGTTCACGTGAGATACGTAACGTGGCAGATATAAGCAGAGAGCAGGTCGCCCCTTCATGTTTACTCTACCCATATGTTCCGTTCAGTGGATTTTTTATGATTATTATTTTCTTTTATGAACACCGCGCCGCTATGCAGAGAATAACAATGAGAGAGCGTACCTTTCTTTCCCATTGCCAAGCTTGTTTGCCAACCCGGGAGGTTTTAGGTTTGCTTCCGTATATTACCGCGAAATTGTTGTTATGCCGGGGCTCCTGAATGGGTTTTTTATACAATTTAATAATACAGCCTGGCGCGTAGGTGTGTTTTAGTTCTACCTCCTTTTTGCCATTGAATATATTAAGATTTCGTCTATTTTAATTCTCAGCCATGTTGCTGTAGGCACTTTTCTAAATTGATACAATTAATCTGATTCAAAGGATTTAAATTGAAAAACATGAAATTCGGGATTTAACATATTTACTAGCTGGCCCTGTTAAGCCTTTTTTGGTTGATGGCGCAATGAGTTTGATTAAGTCCCTGTATAGTTTGTGAAAATTTTGTTTTTATCTTATTCATTTCCGCTCCTTATGTGGAGCATACTCGTAAACTGCCTCTTGTCTAAGCTATCAACCGTCATTTCATGAGCATCTTCCCTAGTAAGGTCCACGACCCGTAACTCTGTTGTAAACTGCCGATGGATTGTCGTCAGTGAACAATTGTATGCATTCTAATTATTGTCAGATCCCAGAGTGTCTTCACAACGATTTCAAAAACGATTTAAAATGGCGTCATTAGGTACTTATATATAAATTGCTAAACTCTTATTTTTTTAAAATAAAAGTCAATAATGAATAATAATCATTGATGACGTGCCATGAAAGATAAAAAAACTCATTTTATTTTTTCGCAGTCAATACAAAAAAGGTTGTGTTCTTCGATTACTTTTCAATTATTGATAAAATTTCATAACAAAATAGGTATTATAATTATTTGTATGTTTGTCCAGCGCTGACATCTGTGTATTATATGCGGAGTATCTCGGAAATTTTGTTTGGAATTTGGAACCATTGAACATGGAGTATGTATGTATTTTTGTATACGTAATGTAATTTTGGCATGTATCTACAAGTACATACTGTGTAACTCTAAAAATATATGTTTATGCAGGAGCCCTACAGGCGTTGAAACAATATCATAATAAAAACATGTTCCATATACCCATTCAGTAAAGGTTCATTTCAATTGTTTCGGTTAATGGACGGCAAACATTTGTCCAAAACCGTGACAAAGAACTAATTAAGCCAGCGAGTGGAATAAGCATACAACACACACGACAATAGACAATAGTCCAATAGGCGAGCCACTGTAGCACGCCAAGCTACGATACCATCTGACCTGTGCAGTTTGTTTATGTATCAAAATGAAAGCGTATAACGAGCCCTATTATAATGGTCGCAGCTCATGCACAGGGCCTTTGTAACCAGTTCTCTTTGAATATTTTACGTACTTGTGAAATTTTCTATTCGAATTTTCCCTAGTTATTATAAAGCTCTTTGTGCCTTCGTATTGGTCTCACTGTGACGCGGAGAGGAAAGCTTTCACCCGGTCCCTAGATAATACAAGATATTATATTCTTCTCTCATACATCGTTTCTTTCCAAATTGAACTCGTGCAGGGAATTCCTGCTCTAATTCGGAGCGGACATAGGATTGTCCTTAAAAGACTATCCATGCTCAATTCACCGTGAAGTCAGAAGAAATTATACCTTACTTATGCTCTGTTCAGGTAGGTAGAATCAAACGTTTTTATATGAGAATTTGCAATAAGACATTTTCGAAAGAACGCAAATTTGTTATAGGCGATTTTATCACACTGTGAAAGATTATAAAATAATCCTATAGTGATTTTATTGTTCATAGGTAGTATTAAATCTGATCGTATGAAATACGTCTATATATGAGAGAATATTACTTTTTCATCAACGACGGCTTAGCATGGAAGTCTTAATTAGACACATTTTTCTAAGTCGGTTGTTTTATTGAATTGCCTTGTTTTAGTTCAAAAATAGTTTTTCTCAGTGCAGGCCCTAAATTTTGGAAGTGAATTTTCTTCTATGTTTCGTTAAAAATACACATCCGACAAAGACATTTGTTAGAAATATTTAAAAGAGTTGTTTACTATTAAATATTATTTTTATAATATTGTATGAGTTGTAATATTTTAATTTTTTTTCACAATTATTTATAAAAAAGTCGGTTGACGGACGATAATTTTACGTGATAACGTCATAAAAAAACGTTGATGAAAAATAGCATTACTTTTATGAATTGAATTGAATTATTATTACTGAATTATCATTATTTTGTATAATACAAAGCAGGAGTTAATTGAAAATTACAATTTTTTCCAATTGGTGTTTTCATTTCATTTTGGTGATGACATTTTTACTTTCACTTTGTAGCTTGTGTGCTGCTGCCGTCTCCCTTCTAATTGGATGCATCGGCCGATGGAGTGGAAGAGAGATAGATGCGTCGCAAACCGAACGCTTAGGCCGATCGTGCCTCTCTATCGCTTGTTCCGCGCTCTCGCTTGCACACTTGGCTCAGGCGGAACGTGACAATGAGTCATGCTTTTTCGTGTGTGCAGCCGGCGTTCATCGATTTATTAGACGTTATCACGTCAAAATGTTTAAGTTTTACTTCACACTTATTTATTTATTACTAAGCGGTAAACATTTACTTACATAGGTAAGTACCAGATATAACTTCTATTCGTTATTATGACTAGTTCGCCGTCGCGCGTCGCAGCAACGGCGCGTTATAAATATAGAAAGATTTGGTAGAATCTTCTAGAGCTAACTAGGTCCGAACCGTGTGGAAAAATCCAGAATATCCACTATATCCAATATCCAATCCACAACCCTTTCTACAACTCTCGAATATTCTGGCCGATTCTAGAAACCTCTCGGTCTCATTACAGTATTGTACCAACAATCAAAATCAACTTTTGAAATACATATTCGTCTCTGTAAATTATGTAGATATTAATAATATTTTCAAAAGTTCACTAATATTGTCCTCAGAGTACATATTGATAGTATGCAATAATGACCCAGCACGATAGACAGTCCTGATTTTATATCAGTGTTGCGTTTCTAGACCTTCCGTGATTGTCACTCGAGTGAAGTGTGACAGAGATTTTCCGAATCATTGAATTACTGTGACTGACCTGTTTACATATCACATTTCAATTCAGGGTTTTCTATTCAACTAAAATTCTACAACTTAAAAATCTTCTGAAACACTATCGGGTAGACTGAGAATGGGGTGTATCAATGTGCCAAGATGTTTCACTGCTGCACAACACCACTATTCTCAGACAGGGGAAAAAAGATCGGAACTGAATTTTTAAAATTTCTAAAATAAAATGTTTCTAATAACGTTTGATATTTTCTCATGAATGATCTAACATTTTGTAATATAAAAAAAATTAAATCGTCTTTAAATGCCCCTCCGCGTAAGCACGAGTTCTTCTCTTTTAGGTAGAAAAAGCTTCATCATCATCATCATACTATATCCGCTCCTTATGTGAAGCATATGGATTCCAAAAATGCCTCCATGCTTAGCGATCGGCCGCCAGCTCCCGTATATCCTCCCAAGTCAGGTCCACGTCCCGCAGCTCTGACGCAAACTGCCGACGGATTGTCAACACTGGACGTCCAGGACACCGAGAACCAGATGCCTTGTAAAACAGGCATGGTTAAGGCTCTCGAGAGGCATACGTAATATATGGCCTAGCCAGTTGAAACGCCTTCGCTGATTGACAGTAGATACCAAGGGTTGCTGCGTCCGTTGCCTCACCCCTGTGTTTACAAAGTCAAACCACCGCACATGTAATATTCTTCTAAGACACCTATTCTCAAAACTCGTTAGGTGCCATGATTCGCAGCCATAGAGGAGAACCGGTGTGATCCAGGCGTTGTAAAGGCGGCATTTTGTTCTAACCGAGCAAACATCCGATTTCCAGACAGCTTTCATACTTTTGAATGCGACGCCCGCTACTCCAAGCCACACTCTCAATTATTTCTGAAATCTGCCGATTTCTGTCATGAACGCTCCCACATATGTATTTGAATCTTTCGACCCTTTCAATGACTGGTCCCGACAAAGTCATGTGGATCTGGGCATCTTGACACGATCTGTTATACATGACATTGATTTTATCAGTGTTGATTTTTAAACCATGCACTCGGAGTACCAATTTAGCCTATCAACAATTACTTGATGATGATGATGATGAACAATTACTTGATGAAGATGGTAAACAATTACTTGAAGACCCCCGAGTGAGTCGTCAATAAGGACGGCGTCATCAGCATATTCCAGGTCGCAGAGCTTTTGTGAGGGGGAGATGGAAATTCGTCGATATGGCGGAATTGACATCCTCGGGTTAAAATGCATGAGGGTTATTAACAGAAATGGGGCAAGGATGCACCCCTTTCGCACTCCGGTGGTGACCTCAAACCAATCTGACACAACATCGTCAATTCTTACTCGGCATTCGCTATTAGAGTGAAGGGCTCTATTATGTTAACTGTTAAAGAAATGTATGTGTTTATTTTCTAAATAAAGCTAAGAATATTAACAAAAAACTTTCCTGGCTTATTTCTTATTTAGTGAATAAATACGATGATGCACATGAAACCAAAGCTTAAAAACAATTGAAAAAATAAGTCTACTATTACCTACATGTGTTCAATAAATTACACTTTTAATTATTCTGTTATCAATAAGAATAATTCAAACACAACTCAGTGTTCTAATTATTATTTTAAAAATATATTTAGATATTATTATCGTGGACACTATTTTGCAATTCAGACAAAAAAATACGACAGTTTTACCTTATGTTTTTTTTTCAAAAATAACACATATTTCTAGAAATCAGTCACATTCTTCACCATCAGTACAGAACCATGAATTGCCTACAATCAAACTAATATGTATTGTGGAGATGAGTACAATTTATTTTAAACAATATCTACCAATAAATTAAATACTTTTTCCATGTATTTTCTTATAAATACAGAATCTCGTTTATATCTAATGCTCTTAAATTAGTTCTGCTTGTAGTATTCAGTCGCAGTGTTTTGTAGGTAATCTCACTGCCCGGAGCAAGGTGGTATATCGTGTTTAGATGCGAAAAGCGTAAGATCGTAGGGAGAAACGTCTTTGTATATGAAATGTTAGGAGCTTACAAGGGATCTTTGGGCGGCGGAAAAGAACCAGATTTGGGCTTTCCCAGCCCCTAAGCACAAAATAACCCAAAATAAGCCACTTAGCATCCCCTTTCTCGTTCTACTAGCGGATATTGTATGCCGGATACGTATTGATTCAATTTTGAGATTTTGTTTGACGAGAACGCTTGTGACATACGCCATAAAGACTATTGTTTAGTTCTATTTCAGAAGAATTATTTCTTACAATACATCTGAAAAGATAGTTTTTTTTCACTATTCTAACAAATTATTACTCAATATTCGTCGAGTTGAAACTATTTCTCAAATTCATCATCATTATCGTCATTGATGATTCCTCAAATTCATTTAATTATTTATTAATCTCATATCTTCTTCCTATGTGGAGCATATAGATTCCACAAACAGGCTCCAAGATATGCAATAGGCCGTCAACTCAAACTTAAGTTTCCAAAAATACTAGTAAATAGTATTATTTATGAACAACATTTTGAATGAATACAAATACTTGTAGACAAATTACTGGATTATACCCATGCTGGGCTGATATCAGATATTATTGATATCTCAACAGAGACAGAGAAGCAATAATAATAATAATAATAATAGCACAGAGCTTCTCTGTCTCTGTTGAGATATCAATAATATCTGATATCAGCCCAGCATGGGTATAATCCAGTAATTTGTCTACAAGTATTTGTATTCATTCAAAATGTTGTTCAAAAATATTTACTGGTTAAAATAAAAAAAGTAAAAATAAATTGAAGAGACATCTTCAGACGTCTGCTAGTAGGTAATAAAGTTCAGATTCGAACCTTACTTACACCAATAATGTAGATCGCCCCAAAAAAATACTTTAACTTATTCTCAATAGATGTCAGTAATTCGAAAATCTGTCGAAATAACAACTCGCAAGCGGATAGTTCTTTACACCTAAGATATATACAAGTTTCAAAAAATTTGTCATACATGGTTGTCAGATGTCAGATGACAGGCGGAATGGGGAATGTTGTAATTACGTCAAGTGGCCACTTAACCCAGCCAATGACAGGTCATAAGCCCTGTAAACGCCTAGATAACCCACATTCGTTTCCAGAGCTTCTCTGTCTCTGTTGAGATATCAATAGTATTATTTATATTCATTTTTCATATTTGTATCTACCAGTGCCAGGACGTACCATAAGTCATGGAAAAATAAGTCTAGGATAATTTTAAAGTAAGAAAATAATTCCCAATCCTTAAATAGCAAATTTTTAAGTCACATCTATTTATATTCTTTCTCGTTATTTATATTACTTTCTATGTTGAGATAATATCAAACATTATAACGATGCTCGATCGTGATTCCAGTCCAGATAAACTAATTAATTTATTATACAACAAAACCTATTTGATTTCTATAAATAGAAGAATCGTATTCATAATCGCTCTTATGCTCCTATTAACAAAAATGAACAAAAAAGTTAATTCAATCATTATTTTTTTTAATTGGAGGAGTATTTTAAATTTACGCGTAAGTGAATTTCCCTTGAATTTCTATTAAGTATAGGAATACGTTTACTAGTTCCTGTACAACTGATATCCCTTAGGATTAAGATCAATTATGCATTGATGCGAGGTCGATAACAGTCGCATACAGCCAGCACGTCTTACCTCATGTTCCTAAGAGGGTTTCCTAAGTCCCGGCCTCTGGGCATTCCCCATACGTCTGATGAAAGCTAAAGGTCAGAATTTTTTAAACGTATTTCCGTGGCCATTGAGGTCAGGAATGAGATGTTTATGCCGCATTAGTGCCTGTTAAAAACAGGATTAAAAATTATCTGATTATATAACTGTTTAGAAGACTAATTTTTAATAGCGTAGAAATTATCGGTATCGATCAAGTATAGATATTTTTTTTGGACAAAAAATAGAATTTCACTTCGCCATTTCGCCATACTACTACTACTTTCCCTTATCCGCACCAAATGGTGCATAAGGCACTGCATTGGTACACCAAGTACAGTGTATCTTGATCGTTTTATTACATGAAGGCAAGATGATCAGTCTAACGCTTCAGTACCAGTCCAAGGTATCACACATTAAATATTAATATGAAAGTCTCATGTAAATAAATATTTCATGTTGGGCCCCTGCGGAAATCGAACCCGCGACCTCGGGCACGGTAGCCAAATGCGCTACCACTATGCTACGAGGCGGATGGATATAGAAATCCATATTAAATATAGAAATCGAATTTTCGGTATTTTCATTTCAATTTCATAGCAGATCTATTATCTCTTTACGTAATTTTGCACAGAAGGAAAAATAGTGAATATTTTGTTGTATAAAGTTTATTCAGTCCACATAGAATATTTAAATTGCTAGTGTAGTAGATGATAAAAAACACAGAGGACACAAACGGCGTCCCGGTGGTGCTAAAGTCTGGCAAATAAAGTCTGAACTCTGGTCACCCACGACTGCAGCTTGGTATCTTGAATACGTAATTCAATCTGCACCTGTGTACCTACATGATCCTGAACGCTCCTCGTATTCTAGGCAAAACATCCCTTGTCAAACGGCGACTTGACGTCCGCGTCCCTTAGAACTTCAGAATATTTTGCACCTTGCTTACCTGACCACTACATACTATCTGTGCT
Organism: Micrasema minimum; assembly: GCA_022494985.1. Lineage (NCBI taxonomy): Eukaryota > Metazoa > Arthropoda > Insecta > Trichoptera > Brachycentridae > Micrasema > Micrasema minimum. The sequence goes on from JAGVSP010000709.1 coordinate 39,978, forward strand.
CTAAAACAAGATTTTTTTAGTAACGTTTTATTATGAGCTAATAACACTCGCTGTCCCCCTTTTTATTGGATCTCGTATCCTCTATCCCGTTAAGGTGTTTATAATAAAAGAGAACAAATATAACAAACATCGTTTTAAATACTCAAGCAAATGAGCGATAATAGGATACGGAGATAGTTTACGTTATTACAAAATGTACATTATTGGATAAATCCGAAATATAAACCAGTTGCCATCCATAAAACATTTAATTCCGTTTCAGAAAATTGAAAATCAAAGTAAAATAATAAAAAAAAACATTTTCCTCGGCCTCCTACCATGTCAATTTGGGTTGAAAATTGTTTGGGAGTTAAAATATAGGAATTTATAAATTCTAAAACACAATTAATCGAAACATATTAAGTGGGCGTTTCACATTAGTACAAATTATTATATTATTCACAGTTACGAACATTCCTATGAGAGAGTATAAAATACATTATACTTTAAGAAGTATCGGTGTATTCATTGTGTATTTATAACGCATTAAAAGTATACGCAAAAATCTATTATATTTCAACATTTTACTTATAAATAATACATGAATCAATACGACGAACAAAAAAACTTTAAATGATTAATTAAACTGTTAATTACATACAATACCTTGTCGATCGAAAAAACCATTTGTTTATTGGATTATTATTATTACATAAGAAAAATTACAGGCCACCAAAAAAAATCATCAAATAAAATATAAACTTCAGAAAATAGGATAAAACCATTTTTATATATTATTAATTGGGTAGCAGTTTTTACAAATGAGGTAGTTAGTTAGGTGGCAATTAAATCGGTAAAAAAGCGTCAATCTTTTAAAATTGTGAACTGTAATTAACAATAAAAAATATCATTCAATTTACTTATGTGAATTATTGATATCGCGTTTAATACAATATTTAAAAAGGAAATTATCTAAAATAAGTTAAACCTGTTTTATTGCGCCGTTACCGACGGAAACTAAGCCCTCGGTTACCTGATTTCATTTGAATTTAAGTAGGTACTACGTTTCAGCAACCTATGCCCGTTTACTTTTAAGTAGGTATTTATTGAATATTAATTTGGTGCTTTAATAAATTATTAGTATGATTATCTTTCTTAAATAAAATTTCAACATATTTAAATAAATTACAGGTAAAAATAATTATCAGTGTTGCTTTAGGGTTTTTAAAATTATAAGTTTCAATTAATAACATTTCCATAAATGTTTAATTTAGATAGTTCAAAAGAAAGCAACTTATTATTTATGTTATAATTGAATATTTATCCTTCAATTATAATGTCTTGTTTTTTTCAAATAAATGGAATACCAACGCCGACGCCAGCACACAGGCGCCGAGGCGACGCGCGACGGCGGCTTCGCCATCTGTTTAGCGTAACGGCGGCGCCTTTAAGCCCTACCAACGCTTACAAAACTAGGTAATTTCTTATTTTTTATTTCATGTCTAAACAACGTGTTATTAATGAACGAAAATTGATCCCATTATGATTTTAAAATATCATATATTTATCACCATGCCATTAATATTTTGGCGCAATTATACAAGTTTAGTGCTGAACTTGGTGTACCAAGGCAGTGCCCTATGCACCTTTGGATACGGATAAGGGAAAGTGGTCGTGGTGGTATACAAATTTATAGAGAGACATATTTAACATTCATAAAGCAAAGCAAATATTATTAGTTTATTTCAAGCTCTTAATAATTATAAGAACTGAGGGATTCATGTTTTCAATTATTAGGCATAATGTATGTGCACACTAAAATGAATGAATTTTTAATTTATCTGCATAAAATGTATTAAAAAAGCAAGGCGTCGCAGTGGAATATCGTTTAAAATTTAGAAAATAAACATATGAATGCTTAAACATCCTTAATATCAGCAATGTAATATATCAGATTTTTTGTTAGGTATTAATCTTTATATTCATTTAAGTAATTCGCCAAGCTATATTTTGATCATTTCTGTAGGTAGGTATTTATTTAGGTTAAATTCGATTCTTTTAAAAGTTGCAAAGGTACCTATTTTGTCAATTATTTTTGTCTTACGTTTTATTTTTATTTTCATGATAAAATTAACATTTATTAATTCCGGCTTCGAAAAACTTCGGTATTATCACACTTCGGAAACTAAAGTTGTCGACTTTTGTGGATATTTATGTTGAAAAATGTTTTGCTAAGAGTGTATATAGTTATTTTAGTTTATTTGTTTCACACTTCTTTACATGGGCGGGATAGTACCTACCTACCTTTTTTCCAAACTACCAAATACTTAGGTGTTACAAAATTTCAATAAAACTTACAAAACACGCATATTCATAAATTTTAATATTTTTTTTACGTGCAGATAAAACATAAATTAAGTGCAAGTTACATATTATAATCATAAAATATTGGTGTATTAGTAAAATTATTTTACCGTTGTTTAAATATTTGCTCTATTTTTAAATTTTTAAATGTATTAGGTCTGGAATTAATTAAGTAATATTTAATGTACAGCGCTCTTGAGGTGCTTTTTATAAAAATGGCGCCTTAGATATTTTCCAATTATTATTTTTATTAATGTAAAAGTGTACCTGTATAAGTTATCGACAAGTCAAATCGATTTTATTTTTTTAATGTAAGTACACCTTTATTTTTATAAATCGTTACCTACAACAATAAACAATATTAAGTGTAGGTACCTATGTAGGTCTTTAATATTAGGTATACTAAATTATGTCATTTAAGGTATACATTTCAATAAATATTCTTAATACATAGAGAGATACATTCAATAGTGTGTAGATTAATGCAATAATATACTACTACTACTTTTCCTTATCTGCACCCAATGGTGCATAGGGCACTGCATTGTTACACCAAGTACATTGTATCTTGATTATTTTATTACATCAAGGTAAGATACAATAATACACATATGATTAAAATAAAGCCAGTTAGGTTTTTTATAGCACAGAGGTATAAAATTATATCAATAAAAAAAAATCGCCTCTAAATAGTATTACATACTTAAATACTTAGCAAATTCATTCATAACCATAAACAAACGAGATAAAGATATGAGTAAATTTATGAAAACGTTATTTAAATAAGAAAAAAAGTATACCTTTATAATATCTAATAGAATCGGTATTTTTAGTTTTACGTTCATACATAGAATAAAAGTCAAGTTAGGAAATCTTTAGTTACAAGGATAAAGTTACTACGTATATTATTTTCATGTTTTTATTATTAAATACCTTTAAAATTTTAATTTGACTATTGTACAAATGCGTCACCTATTCCCAAAGCGCAATTATACAATTTCTCATTGTTTTGAAATGTTTTGAAAATACAAGTTATGTTCATTTGTACAGAACCAAAGTGTTATCGACAAAATTAAGAAAGGGCTTTTACGATGGTTTGGTCATGTGATTAAAGAACGGCTAAAAAAAGTTATAACGGAAGTGTGCCTAGGTGTAAAAGTCGAGGAGGGCAGAGAAAGACATGGCATGATCAAGTACAATAATTACTTAAAAATGGACATGTGAAAAGCCGGAATAATCGGCGTGTGTGCATGAAAAAATGCATGTGTGAATGTAGAGGAAGCGAGGGAAATGTACCAGGACAGGGTAGTATGGCGTTCTATCCTCTCTGCCTACATCTTCGGGGAAATGACGTGATGGTTAATTAGTTATTTAGTAAGACTAAAGTGTCTTCAAATGGGTTGAACTTAACATATTCAACTTAACATAACATAACAGAAAGAGGCTCTGGAAAGAAATATTTACATATTAATAGCCGTTTAGAGGACTTATGACTAGTCAATGGCTGGTATTCTCCATTCCATCTATAACTGGCATCTTTATTGTCAAAACTGTCTCGGGAAGTTATGCTTTGAACTTAAACCGAGATTCTTCCATGAAAATGGCATATTTTGCGTTAGTTATAGTCAGTGGATAATCACACATATTGCTAGCAAAATCCGATTGACATTTTTTAGGGAAAAGTCTATTTCTACAAAACTTGATAAATGTGGCAAGCTGCGTGATAACCAAAGAGAATAGAGGCACTAATCAAACTTGGAAATGGCGACTCAAGTATTTTAACATTTATTTTGGTGTCTCTGGTTCATATATATCGTCGGTCGAATGCAGAACTGCGAACCTGCGGAACGTCGATTTGAAAATTGATTTTATAAACCTATTTCAATTATAACAAAATATAATTATTTCCATGGCTAACCCTATCTGGTCATTATTTTCTGGTACAAAAATAGTCATTTAAACGGCTTAAAACCTTAATATTTTGCAGAACATGCAATTTCGCGGCTTTTTCATTGGACAGACAATATTATATGATAAGTAGGTAAATAGTGTGTAGGTACTCACGGAAGGGTTGGGCACGCAGCGGCGTGGGTCGGGGCTGCGGTACGTGGGGCTGTAGCGGGCGGGGAAGCAGCCCGGGGGCGCCATGAGCCCCCCGCCCGCCTTCATCTTGTCAGGGGAGTACATGGCGCAACTCCCCCACGGGTCGTCCTCCAGCTTCAACACCTTGGACGGTGAGTGGTACTGGCGGTCGAAAATTTTGAATCTTTTCTTCTAACGGCGGGGGAAAAAAGGCGAGCGATCCGCTCTGATATCTCCCAGGCGCGCAGCCAACCCAATGTTACAGTCACACTCAACTGTGCAAGCAATCACTAAAAGTCGACAAATTATATTGTTTATTTTGTTTGTTTTTTTTAAACCTGTTGTGTCACTTTGCTAATCAAAATGTCACCTTCATCGCATTTTGTTTACAATCGCTCCATCGGTGAAAAGTTTTAGGACACATGCATTAACCCTTTCGGGCTTAACAGGACGATTCCGCGAAATGTGGGAACTGCGCATCGGCGATCATGTCAGCGCGAGAGCCATCGGAGGGGTTAATCGGCGAGCGCGCGAGCAGTTATATGGGGGGTTGTAGAGTGCGGTGCTTGCACCTGTTTCTGTCGGAAGAGACTGAAGCGGGCGTCCATGGAGCGGCGTGACGTCACGCGGCGCCGCGGCGGCGCGCCACGCCCCGTACCCTCTACCGTGGAGGGCTGAAATGCCGAGGGCGCTTGGGCCTCTCTGAAACTAAAGAAAACGAGACATTTTACGCCGCACAGGGGAAAGAAAGATCGTATGTGTGTGTTAACTCGTGGCGGTTGCGACGGCTTAGCGCACGGGGTTGCGCTTGGACGCAAGAGAGAATAAAGTCGTATGTGCGCAGTTTTTCGGGGTTGTTCCGCCCTCTTAGCGCCGTGGCTGTTAGGGGTTGGTCTCCGGGCACAATGCCGCGTATTGTGGCCGTCGCTTTGTTCTGCCGTCCCTGTCACTCCCGCACCGCCCCCGCCGCTTCCTCCCCTCCCCCACCCTACAAACCCCTTTATGAGCTAGACCGAGCGGGCATGTTAAACCTACTTCTGGCGTAATTAATCTCTTTACAAAGTTTTCTCGAGACGTTAAATATTGTATTAAAGTTCTCTCGTTTTTCGTTAAATGTTGTAAATTATAACTAATGCTGATACATTTATCCACGATGACACCACGTGCCGCGCCACGCCGTAACGACTTGTTTACTTTAAATTGTTTTATTGAAAAGCTCACATTAACGTAACGTAATATATATTACCACCTTAGCGTGGGTTCTGAAGCACGCTGGAGGATACCGATAACGCGATATTGGGATGAATAAACAGTATTCTAGACACATATTTCTGTAAATTAAATGATTCAGCTGTAAAATGATCTGCCAGAAATCCATTTAATTTTCTTATATTTTGTATTTATTTTAATACGTTCCTGGGAACTTTTACCTACGACTAGGTACTCTTAGTAACTTCATAAGTAACTAAGACAAAACTGCTGAAGAGCCTTGGACCCAGGACTATAAAATAAACATAGAAATTTAAAATTTTAAATAAATATTTAATAAATAAACTTAATATTCGTTAAACAACATTTTGAGTGTGTCCAAATACTTGTAGACAAAAACTGGATTTCACCCATTACGGGCTAATAATTACAATTTGACATCTTAACAGAGACGAGAAATTTAGAAGGGAAAACAGGTCACAAGCCCTGTAAACGCCTAGATACCCATATTCCCTTCCAAATTTCTCGTCTCTGTTAAGATGTCAAATTGTAATTATTAGCCCGTAATGGGTGAAATCCAGTTTTTGTCTACAAGTATTTGGACACACTCAAAATGTTGTTTATAAAAATTAGCTGGTAAAAGTTATAAGCATAACAAATTGAAGATTCATCTTCAGGCGTTTCCTAGTAGGTGATATAATTCGGTAAGAATCTCACTTGCAATCATAAAAGATGTCAAATTGTAAATATTCGTTAATGGATGGCGGCCTCCGTAGCGTTATAGCAAAGGCACTGGACTTACGGTACAGATATTCCGGGTACGATTACCGGTGAGGGCACAAAATCCAAAGTTATTTTTCTTTAGCATGGGTATTTGTATTGTTGTTTCCCTCCGTTACTGGGCCAGCTGGTCTGTTGAGATGGATAAATAAATAAATGTAGCTAGGCAGGTACTTATTACCGCCTGTTTCTAGGTTTAATAAACAAAGTAAATTTTAATTCAGTCCGCCTCGTAGGATAGTGGTAGCGCATTTGGCTACCGTGAATTAGGTCGCGGGTTCTATGACCGTAGGGAGTCAACATGAAATATTTATTCATAAATGATTTTCATATTAGTATTCCTTGGACTGATACTGAAGCGTAAGACTGATTACCTATCTAGATACACTGCACTTAGTGTTCCAATGCAGTGACCTATGCACCATTGAGAGCGGATAAGGAAAAGTAGTAGTGGTAATATTTGTAGAAGTTAATTCAGTTAAAGATTGCCACCTTAGAGTATAGCATTTGCAAATGATTTTACAACAAATTATTAATTATTATTTAATGTATAAAAAAGAGTGTAAAATAAATGTAGCGGTCTCGGTACGGTAGTGTAACAGTTAAGACACTGGACTCACGACAGGGAGGTTTTCTGGTAAGATTGCTAAAATCAAAACAGATTTATTAACAATTATTGTGGTGTTGTTTTGAATGAATAATTTTTGAATTAATTAAAAATATTAAAAAGGTTTATTATCAGATACAAAAATTTAGAATAGATAAATACGCAAAGGCATATGGCGAAAGAGGTTCCGCGGTGACACTTTTTAATATTATGGTAGGTATAAAAATGTAATAGGTGGCATCCTGGCCTATTACAGACCTATTATAGTCATTATAAATATGTTTGTATGGAGTAAGTTTCATTAATTGCACTTCGGGGGATGTTAAAGCCAACGATAAATACTTGGGAAACATTATTGACAATAAATTATCCCAGATTTTTAATTAATTTTGATTAGCCAACATAGCAATAAATTTACATTTTAAGGGTGAACGAAAAATGAAGAACTGGTGATTTCGTAAAAAAAAAAATATAGAGTACTACTCTACTTTCCCTTATCCGCACCCAACGGTGCATAGGGCACTGCATTGGTACACCAAGTCCAGTGTATCTTGATCTTTTTTTTTTTATTACACGAAGGCAAGATGATCAGTCCTACGCTTCAGTACCAGTCCAAGGTATCACACATGAAATATTAATATGAAAATCTCATGTAAATAAATATTTCATGTTGACCCCCTACGGGAATCGAACCCTCGACCTCAGGCATGGTAGCCAAATGCGCTACCACTCCGCTGCGAGGCGGACAAAAATATAGAGTACCTTCCCAATTATTGATATCGGTAGAAGCAATAGATAAAATAAATTACAATACTTCTTCGCGATGCAAAATACGTTAGAATCAATTAAAATCTTATTTATTTATTACATAAACAGATACATATAAGATATTATTGATATCCCAATAGAGACAGAAAAACTCTGGAAACGAATGTAGATTATCTAGGCGTTTACAGGGCTTTTGACCTGTCATTGGCTGGGTTATGTGGCCACTTGATGTATTACAACATTCCCCATTCCGCCCATCATCTGATAACCATATATGACAAATCTTTTAAACTTTATATATTGAACTCGCGTTCGTAATATCACATTACAAGTGAATTTTTTACTGGTGACTTCTGTTGAGAGGATTGTGAAGCATTTTTGGCAATCAATCTTTATTGGTGTAGGTAAGGCTCATCCGAACTTAATTACTTACGAGAAGACGCTTGAAGATGTCTCTCCAATTTTTATTTGCTGTATATTTTTACCAGTAAATCTTAAAAGAGATACGAGTACATATAATTTTGAATTTTACCAATACCTCATTACAACTATAACCTATAACATACGTTAAATCATTAATGTCTTGAATAAGCAAAATACTGACGTTGTGTCCTATAATTTTCAGCATAAAAGTCCACATTAATAACACATTATAAATGTACATTTTATACCACATCACTCAGGACACAGTCAGGTATCTACAACTTACAAGAATAAGATATTCACAATAAAAAACAAAAATTTTAACTTAAGTTTTCAGTTAACATTATTGTAAATGTTTTATATATTTTTAATGATTGTAAAATGTAATTGTAATTGATTGTAGAATTTTAGGTGTGCGGTGGTTTGACTTTGTAAGGAACACAGAGGAGAGGCAACCCTTGGTATCTTCTGTCATCCGGCGAAGGCGTTTCGGCTGGCTAGGCCATATAGAGAGCCTTAACCATGCTTGCCTATTTTACAAGGCATCAGGTTCTCGGCGTCCTGGTCGTCCACTGTTGACAACTCGTCGGCAGTTTGCGTCAGAACTGCGGGACATGGACTTGACTTGGGAGGATGCACGGGAGCTGGCGGCCGATCGCTTGGGCTGGAGGCAGTTTGTGTATTCTATAGCTTCATAGGGAGCGGATATGGTATCATGATGATGATGATTAATTGTTTACATCATATATTATTATACAATTATACGGTTTCATTAACCCTCGGTCTGTCGCGCATTTTTTCTAACGTGAGTCGTCGCACGGGGTCGCTGAAGACCCCAGAATATAACAGTTATAAAACTTGTTAATAGACTTTTAATAGCAAGTTTTTAAAATAATTTTATAAATGAGGAAAGGAACACAATGAATTTTCTCTGTTTATTATGTATATTAATAAACACATATTATGTATACCACAAAATAGGAACTGAAAAGTCTTTCTTTGAACTTGTTACAATTGTTATTTAATTATTAATTAAGTTTTATTTATAATAATTATTTCAATTCTTGTGTATTTTTTAGAGCAAACTCTGCGATAATGGTGAGCCACAGATTACGTTGATTGTAGGCATTCGTAAGGGCATAAAGCCCAAATGACAGCCATGAAGTATGCAATATCTGGGCAGTTTTTACGAATTTTCAGAGAACCAGGGAAGCTAACATGACGATCGAAACGAAAAATAAATTTATTCTAATAAATATCATTCGTTATTTAGCATAAATAATGTTGTCAAGCCATTGTTTCTTCTACTGGTGGAACATATTGTTTAGATATCGACGGTAACTATTAATTACAAACGGTAAAAATCTACATTTAAAATTAGCGTCACTAAAAATATGTTATTGGATTAATCGGTTCTTTGAAAAAAACTGTCCTTTACGTTAAAATTATTCTTACCAGCAACCAAAAAAATAAATCATCATTTCGAGGATGCTTTAGAGCTTTAACATTCTTGAAATTACCTAAGGGGGTGAAAAATAAACAAACTCAAAGTTATTTTATTATTATTTTTTTTTTTTTTTGCTTCAAAAATTAAAAGAACCTACTTAATACTTGAAATCATTTACAATTAAACTTATATGTAGGGATAGAGTTTTTTTTAAATATTTTTTTTATATGTATCACTGACGTGCCACCTGAATATCGTTCTTACTTAACCTCATTACCAATCATAATCAATACTTTCTGTGCCGATAAAAAAAGTAGTATTGATTAGAAAGCACTTGCCTTTCGCTTCGGCTGCTATGCTAGTATCTCCGGCGCGTCGACACTCGCATGTGAACTCTGTACATCCCCAGAGAATGGGTAAAAAATCCCTACAATATAGTGCCGCCACGAAATCTCGCGGATATATAATATAGGGGTAGGTATATGTGTATATCTCTGTGTATCTGGTGTATATCCTTTGATCCTAGCGCTTTATTCTGCTGGCGCGCCTACTGCATTATCCTGCACGGAGCCGGATCGGGAATTTACCAGAAAAATTGCCCATTTTCAGCTAGAAACCTCTGCAAGAGAACTGCTATAATTTATTCGAAATGTTATCTGTGTACTTATTATATTTTTGGCTGATAAAATTATATTTCATTTCCATAGTTAAAATAAATTTTTCACCATGAGGTAAATTACCCAATATCATACATTTTTCAATTGGGAAATAATCCAATCTGTTTCTGCGTACTAAGAATGTATCTTTTCAAGTAAATAAGCAACTTACGTAGGTATGTGACTAAAATTTTAAAAAAAAAAATTCATAAAAAAATTTGTTAACAACGCCCAAAATTTTTAACTACATAAGAGCACTAGTTTGAAATATGAAGAATACATGTAGAGAGGACCCCGTTTGTGCCTTTATTTTTCCCGAAATCTAGCAAGTAGGATTTTAGTAGAACGAAATATATTTTCAATAGGTAGGAATCAAATTTTATTCCATTTAAAGTCCTTGTTCGGTCCTGTAGTTCAGCAAGGGGGCGAACTTTCGATTAGCCCTCTAACAAGCTAGCGATCTCTGGATATTCCCCGCGGATCCCGAATATTGCGTACATATGATATTACTTCGCTAATGGTTGGAACAATAATACGTTGTTTATTGTGCCGTACACTATACGGACAGAAGGTTAACACGAACAGCGAACGGTTAGCAGATTAGCTGAAGGATTGCTGGAGTTAGGGTGAGTGAGTAGGAGGATAGCATGAGAATATACCGAACTTAGGAGAAGTATAGCAGAAAAGCAGTACGATATGTAAAAAGCTGAAAGAACGCAGGGTAGCAGAAAGATATAAAAAAAGTTGTCAGAAGGTTAGCGTAGAATACTTAGATTAAAAGCAGGGAAGCAGAGGGTAGCAAGAAGATAGCAGGAAGATAGCAGTAAGATAGTCAGGATAGAAGAAGGCTGAAGCCAGGAGAAGAATAACAAGGAGAAAGATATATAGAATGATTGCTGAATTAGAAAAACGATAACGGGAAGATAGCAGTAAGATAGAAAAAAATAGAAGAAGGCTGCCAGGAGAAGAATAGCAAGGAGAAAAATAGCTAGATTGATTGCTGAAGGAGAAAGACGATAGCAGGGGGATAGAAGGATTGTAAAAGGACAGTAAAAGAATAGCAGAAGCATTGTCGTAAGCAACTGTTTACTTACTTAGTTACATTATATAAAAATAATCGTTCAGTTGTAATTTACGAGTTAGCTACAATTTTGGTAACTACGAAAACAAGCTCTTTTGCTTGGGGAGGGAATATACTGGAATATACATAATACATATTATTCTATTCAATCAAATTAACAAAGTATCCTACCACTACTTTTCCTTATCCGCACCCAACGGTGCATAGGGCACTGCATTGGTACTCCAAGTGCAGCGTATCTTGATCATTTTATTACATGAAGGTAGGATGATCAGTCTTACGCTTCAGTACCAGTCCAAGGTATCACACATGAAATAATAATATGACATATCACAATTAACAAACTGTACAATAGATTTATTTTGTTGATTGATTCGTAACACTTCATAATGTTTTATGATTAAATAAAACAATGTTATGTGCTACTATTTGGTTTATTCTAGAAATGTAAAATGGATCCTCATTTGTGGTCCGATTTCAATTAAACTAGGTTGCTCCACGCGCTCCCGTAGAATCCTTCGAATGTACAAATCCTTACAAAGAGCCATTGTGTTGTGCTAGCGGAGCAGTATTGCGCTGATATTGCGCTGATATTGTGGTGGTATTGTGACTTGCACCAATATTGTTCATGCCAACACTTGTGCGCCAAACAATCGCGCGGGAGACCCACATAATGGAGTACACTGCACACTGCCGCGCCGTCCTAAGCATAAAGAAATTTCGAGAAGAATGGGTCTTAACCTAACATGTCTCTGACAAGAACACGTTTTTTTTGTTTTGACATTTCAAATACGTTTAATACGGTAAGCCATTAGAATATTCAAAAATTTACACCTTATTGTTATAGTTCTCAATATTTCGATTCTGAATACCTATACTTATAATTATTCTGTACTATAATGTCCATTACGAGTATCAGGATAAATGGGTCATTCACGTCGTGGTTTGACATCCCCAAAGGAGTCAAACAGGGATGTGTGATGTCACCATGGTTGTTCAACTTATACAACCGGTGAGTCGACAAACTATTTTCCATTAACAATATTTGTAATATGCCCATACAGAAATACAGAAGGCGTAATGGAGTCCTGTATCAACCCTTATGTATGGAAGCGAAGCATGGAGTTGGAAACAAAAGGACAAAAGTAGATTGAATGCAATGGTAGGTGGGCACCTATCATACAGATTAAAGCAGGTTGAAGAATTTGTATATTTGGGAAGTATGTTTACAAGAGACGGAAATGTGGATAAGGACATTGAGACAAGGGTTAGTGCCGGAAACAGAGTTAATGGTGCCTTGAAATCGATAGTGGCAAATAAGAACTTATCGAAAGAAGCAAAATTGGCAGTAAACAAAGGAGTTCTGGTACCAACCCTTATGTATGGTAGTGAAGCGTGGTGTTGGAAAAAGAAGGATGAAAGTAGACTGAATGCTGTTGAAATGCGATCTCTCAGGCGAATGTGTGGTAAGACTATGTATGATAGGTGTACGAATGTCAAAATTAGAGCAGAGTGCAAGGCTGAGATAAGCATTATCGACAAAATTACGAGTTTGGGTCATGTGGAGCGAATGAGTGATGAAAGAAACGGCTAAAAGAAGTTTAAATGCAAGTGTGGCTGGATGTAGAAGCAAAGGAAGGCCGAGAAAGACATGGCATGACCAAGTACGACAAGTACTTGAAAGTGGACATCTGAAAAGTCGAAATAATCGGCGTATGTGCATGAGAAGATGTATGAATGTAGAGGAAGCAAAGGAAGTCTGTCAGGACAGAGTGGTATGGCGTTCTATCCTCTCTGCTTGCCCCTACGGGGAAATGGCGTGATGGTTAGTTAGTTAGTTAGTTACAGTATTTATTCTTAGGACAACAGTATGCTAAACCTAGACAATATTGCAATTACTACTTTCAAGTGCAGTGTATCTTGTTTTTTTTTGAAAACCCAGACAATATATAAGTGTGATTATTTATAAATACGAGGTAAATACTGATAAAGGTAGGTATACCTACAACCTACATACATACAGTGTGAGAACCAACTACCTAATGCATTCTCCCATCAAACGCATTCATAGACTTGGAAACGATTATGCTGATGTGTGCGATGTATTGGGTGTTGGTTCCGTATTGTCTTATAAGTTAAATCTAATTAAACATTTTTTAAATAATTATATTAAATAAAATTCATGGTATATCATAGGTATACCATACTTGGTGAATTTATTTAAAGAATTGTTGCATTTTATTTATCGCGTATATTTGGTTGGAATTTACTTTCTGTACGGTTATTATTTCTTCTTTTTTTTCCTTTTAGAAATTTCTTTAAATTTGATTTTTTGTAATGGGTTGAAAACTCCTGTCAATACTTTTATTTGTACAGTGTAAACAGATAATATATTTCACTATATTTATATATATTCTTGTGTATTCGTTTGAAGAATACTTCGATATATTATTTATACCAATGTAAAAAAATAATTGTTACAATTTAGCACAAGGGAACTCTTCTTTATTTATATTTCATTTATGTATTTCGCTGTATTTAAAGTGTATTTTTGTAAAAGACAAGTGCCGTAAATGAATAAATAAATACAACTTTGAATGCATTATATTATAATACGGGTGAGAGATGGATGGATGGAACAATCCAAACAGTATTTTACAATAAACTTTCCGATGTCTACTCTCGAACCAGGGGCTTTTATATTGTGATGAAAATAAGGTAGGAAATAGATAGTGTACAATATTATATACTTTTTAAATATTTAATTAAAAAATAAAAATTATATGGCTGCATTAATATTTTATTACATAAGTATATCATAAGAACTCAAATGTTTCTTTTTATTAAAAAAAAAAAAAAAAAAAATTTACAGTAGAATAAACGTCTCTGAATCACATTTTGTCAAAATACATATTTGGATCAGATGTTATTATTTATGTTATGACATCTCAACAGAGGCGAAAAGTTTGGAAGGGAATATGGATATCTAGGCGTTTTCAGGGGTTTTGACCTGTCATTGGCTGGGTTAAGTGGCCACTTGATGTATTACAACATCCCCATTTCGCCTAGTATTTGATATTTGATATCTGCCAATTATCTGAACTTGTATATCGCACCTTTAGGACGAAAATTACACAATCAAAAATACCAATTTTTCGGAAATTCTCAGTAGAAGCAAGTTATCACCGTCGTATTTGTTCATATCAATTTCTTCTTATTTATTATAGGAACTCATGTACCTTTTTGTGTTTAAATAAAATATAAATAAAATGCTAAATTATGTGTAATGTTCTTTTTCAGTTATTTATGATTAAATATCAATACAAACTTTTTTTTAATTAGGTCGTTTTCGTCCTAAAGGTGCGATATGTACAGTGAAAATGGCGCGACGCTTCACATGTGAACACACTCTCTGTCATCCATCGAGAAAATTGCATAGGCATTTTAGCAGAAACCTTTATGATTGCAAGTGAGATTCTTACCGAATTATATCACCTACAAGGAAACGCCTGAAGATGACTCTTCAATTTGTTATGCTTATAACTTTTACCAGCTAATTTTTATAAAGTACGCCTACAAGTATTTGAACACAAAATGTTGTTATTATTCATTTGTGCTAAGCCTTATTATATCATTAAAAAAATTAGTAGTTACGTGCTTATAAAGTAAACAGTTATCATTATGTATCTATTACAAATTTCTTAATAAGTAACTAGTTTAATAAAGTAACGCAAACTTTGAGAAGCTTTATCCCTGAATGCATAAAAACATAATTGTAGGGTAGTGTTAGTGTTACAACGTTACGTAACGGTGTAACATCAATTTTATAATAGCTCATACAAAGACAGGACTGAAGAAACATACGTTCTTAATAATATATTATGGCTATGATAAAAACGTTATAACGCTTTACATCCACAACCGTTGAAGAATTGATTGAATAAATCAAATATCATTGGATTCTACACATTTTTTATTTATTTTAAATCCTTAACCTAACTAGGTTAATTGCATTGCTAGTATTTGTTTTTTTCTCTTGGATTTGTATTCAGATTTTGAGCTTTGCAAAGTTTCAATTTCGTTACTAAAATTAGAATAAAAGCGTTTGTAACTTCAGAATAATGATAACTATTTAACAACATTTTGAATGTGTACAAATACTTGCAGGCTTATTACTGGATTATACCCATGCTGGGCTAATATCAGATATTATTGATATCCCAACAGAGACAGAGATACTCTGGAAACGAATGTGGATTATCTAGGCGTTTACAGGGCTTATGACCTGTTATTAGCTGGGTTAAGTGGCCACTTGATGTATTACAACATTCCTCATTCCGCGCCCATCATTTGATAACCATATATGACGGATAACATATTTTGAACGGTATGTGACCCAGTGGGTAGCAGTGAGTCCAGAGATCGTCGGTTCGAATCCCCACTTCGACACGACTTGATTCCTATTTTCAAGCACAAGCCGCATAGGTTTTATTGAAAATAGTATTTCCAAATCAAAATATGTGCAAATATCATAAGATTTCATAGATTTCTTTTTTTAGATTTTTTTTTAATGACAAATTTTTTGACAGGTCATAAGCCCTGTAAATGACTAGATAATCCACATTCGTTTCCAGAGTTTCTCTGTTTCTTTTGGAATATCAATAATATCTGATAACTATTTTAACTATTTAGTTTACTATTAGATTATTACAAATTTTGAATAACAATTTTTAATTCTCTTTTGGCAAATGTTATTTTTATCTACTTTATAGTTTATTTATAAAACTTAGTTTTTCGCATACTTCCATAGAGTTACTCAAAGTTCTTTTGGTATTTATAATAATATTATTTGATCAATACATCCATTCCATAAAAAACGTTAATAAGAACCGTTTCAAATCAACCTGTTTTCTCTCGATTCCGCGAAGGCTATTTTGCGGTGTTATAATTTCATATCTGATCAGGGAAAAATTAAGGAAAGGTATAGCCAAATTCACGTAGCCGTTTATTACGGCAGCGCCAGTTCTGCGCTTTGGTTTGGTTCCCGGCCGCGGCAGTTTAATTTTATCCTTGGTGCCTCTACCGCGCTAAGTGCCTCTGAACGGGTATTTATTTAAAAACAAATCGCTTCATTTGGTTAATTATCCATTACCCTACCTTAATAACGAGTGCTGAATAAGCAGGTTTTATTGTATCGCGTAATATGAAACTTGTAACGTAATAACTTTAAGGGTAAACGTACATTTATTTTTGTACATTGCAGTTTTTATGACATATTGTTTTTTTAATGCATTCCTCACTGGAGGAACCCCGTGCCGAGGAAAGCATTTTACAGGTTAATGTTATTTTTTTGTCGACAATATAAAAATATAACAAGTAAAACAATATTAATTTACACACGTACTTAATCAATGTCACTCACTAATATTATCATATATAAGGTTTAAATATATTATGACAATATTGCTTTTGCAATATCTTGAGTCTTGAGCACAGTAATCACAGCTAATCATCATCATATACATTTCTATTAAGTGAACTTATATATGCTGACCAGGTTTGATTGCTTGAGATAAATGTATTACACGGAATTATATTGTTTTATGAGTTATTTATTCTTTATGCATCGGTATCGTTTAGTAGTGTAGTGGGTAACCATAAATGAGGTCGCGGGTAACATTTCTAATGGAAAATGTGGTTTTCCAAATAAAATATTTTATATGTAATACCTTGGACTGATTCTAGGGCGTAAAACTGACCATCTTACCATCATGTTATATATAAACCAGTTTAAAAAAAGGGAATATACCTATTACCATCACAGACGCGTCACATTATATGTACGTTAGTGATCGCAGTGCAGATAATCATAATATCTGTCCAATTCTTGAAAATGTACGAGTATATAGATATGTAGGTAGGTATCTAGCGGATTCATTGTTGCGCATTATTTTTGTATTCTACCTTCCGCCATCTATTTTATTTTATTTAATTTTTAGTGCTTTCACACAAACATCATGTCGCACCAATAATAACAACATTTTTGAGTGTGTCAAAATACTAGTAGGCGTAGTTTATAAAAATTAGCTGGTAATAGTTATAAGCATAACAAATTGAAAAGTCATCTTCAGGCGTTTCCTTCTTTTTCTTTTATTGCCACGATCCCTCCAGGAGACCCTGTCACCAGCCAGCTCTCTCGCCTCCTCCCACGTCAGGCCCGCATCCATTCGCTCCGCCGAATACAACAGGCGTTTCCTAGTAGGTGATATAATTCGGTAAGAATCTCACTTGCAATCATAAAGGTTTCTGATAAAATGCCTAGCAATTTTCTCAATGGATGACAGAGAGTGTTCAAATGTGAAGCGTCGCACCATTTCTCTGTACATATCGCACCTTTAGGACGAAAACGACCTAATTAAAAAAAGGTTGTAATGATATTTAATCATAAATAACTGAAAAAGAACATTACACATAAATTAGTATTTTATTTATATTTTATTTAAACACAGAAAGGTACATGAGTTCCTATAATAAATAAGAAAAAATTGATATGAACAAATACGACGGTATTATTGATATCTCAACAGAGACAGAGAAACTCTGGAAACGAATGTGGGTTATCTAGGCGTTTACAGGGCTTATGACCTGTCATTTGCTGGGTTAAGTGGCCACTTGATGTATTACAACATTCCCCATTCCGCCCATCATCTGACAACCATGTATGACAAATTTTTGAAACTTGTATATATGTTGAGTTTGTTACAGAAGAATCCACATGCGAGTTGTGTTGTCGACAGATTTTAAATATTTTAAATATTATTCTTTCCTATAGTGACATCTGTTGAGAATATAGTTAAACGTCTCTGTTGAGATATCAATAATATCTGATATCAGCCCAGCATGGGTATAATCCAGTAATTTGTCTACAAGTATTAGTATTCATTTCAAAATGTTGTTCAAAAAATATACGACGGTGTTTACTTGCTTCTACTGAGTTTCCGAAAAATTGGTATTTTGAATTAGGTCGCGTTCATCCTTAAGGTGCGATGTATTTATTACGCAGAGAATATCATAGTCTAAGCTTAAATCAAGATGCGCAAAATTTACACCCGCGCTGTGGAAACGGGTTTCGTGCAAGGCATCGGAACCCTTTTGAGAAAATTGTTACGCATTTTTAAGCAGAAAATTCTTTGTATTGTGTTAGTGTCTGTTGAGATCTCAATAATGATTAATGCAAGCCCGTTGTGGGTATAACTAGCATTTGTACACAATCAAAATGCAGTATAAAATGCCATATATATATTATATAATCAAATATTACAACATTTTAATAACAATTTATCACCCCATATCAAATAGTTGAAAATAGAACACTACCTACTGTGTATACTACGAGTATATGATTGTATTTCAGTTTGACACAGTGCCGGCCGGTGGCGATGGCGTTATCGTGCATAAATACGGGCTGTTATTTGGCCGTCATGATTCAGTCACATTTGGACATTGAAATGATTACGATTTCCTCACTAATGAGCCCGGAAGTGGTCGAACCCCAACCCCTAAACTCGGACCACGCTACCACTTCCGGAGGATGTGAGTCGGAAGTGAACGCAACCATTCAAATAAACCAGTTATAAATTGTTTTACGAGATTGAAATAATATGATTTGTCAATTTGGTAAAGTGGCAACATTACAAAAAATGCATTTGACGTTTTATAAGTCTATCTCGTGATGTAATGGTTACTGCGATGGGCAATCATGCATGAGGTCACTAGTTTCCCGACAGGATCAATATGAACTTCGATATATTATTTATACCAATGTTCAAAAAATTATTGTTACAATTTAGCACAAGAGTACTATTCTTATTTATTTTTTGTATATCGCTGTATTTAAAGTGTAATTTGGTAAAAGGCAAGTGCCGTAAATAAATAAACCATAAATGTATGCTTATAAAAATATTCCAAATGTGATCATTTGAACTGGCTGTGATCATTTGAAGTGTAAGACTGGTGTATGGTGAGTTCGCGCCATGATATAGAGGTTAGCGTGATAGATAAAAATATATTAATTTTATTTCTGATTCCTTGCACTGTGACAGACGCTTTAGACTGATCATCTTGTCTTCATGTAACTGAAAAAAATATCTATGTGCGCTGCACTTGGTGTACCAATTCAGTGGCCTATGGACCATTAGGTACAAGGGAAAGTAGTAGTAGTAATCTACTCTGCAAATTAGTGACCAAAGATTACTAATTGTGCCAACATAATATTGTCTCCCGTAAAAACCCTTAGATTAATTTATTCACCACAACTTGACAAAACGCGTATAAACCCGAACAATTTAATCACAAGAGGGTCTCAGGCATGCTAGCAGAAGTTGGACCATCACATAACGCCCCAAGCGTTAACTGAACACGATCGCAGTGCGTGCCTAGTGGTAAGGCGCGTGCAGACCACGTGCCAAGACCCCGCCACGTGCGTCTAATATATCAAATTTGTATTACGAGCCGGTTTCAACTCGAATCGGAAGGAATTAATGTTTTCACAGGAAGGAACCTTCACGAGCCTAACCGTTAATTGATTAAAAAATGTTTTGATTCTGGATTGAAATTTTGTGATTTATTTGACCGTGGTTTGGCAAAGGGTGAAAGCTTTGCCTGCGGATATTTCGTTTGGCTGATTTTAATTATAAAGTACCCGTTCCCGCCAGACAAAAGAATAATAAAATTATTCAGCTCTACGCAAACTACGTAACGGTGCAGTGTTTATTTGTTTTATTTACTGACAAATATACATGTATATGTTTCCATGTCCCGACTCACTTGATATTAAGGGGTTGTACAATAATAACAATAATATGGAGGTATTATAAACTCGGATAGTGGACGCTTACATTGATCTAAGATAAATGAATCATAACGACAAACGTTAAATTTTTTTTAAAAAAACGTATAAATTGACAGCGTTTCCTACCACAAAATAATGTACGCAGCGTCCTCAAACAAATTTTAAATATTTTATGTTACAGTTTAATTTCTATCCATGGTTTTCGGCTAAATCATTTATCTCTTTTCTGAGACATAAATCGTGGCATAAAATATATTTAATTATGGGTATTTTTATAAAATACGTGAATAACAGTTTTTACTCTATTCACGCCAATGATGATGAAGAGGTAGATTTTAGAACCGCGTGAATGAGAATATAATAGAAATAGGTATAAATACGGTCATTGAGTCGGACCAAGCTATGTGCCAAGTAAAATATATATTCTTCAATTTAAAATCTTGTGGTAAATAAATAAAATACATGAAGTTACTTACTAATCATCACTTCATCAATATTGTCATGAAGGCGTAGGCAGAGAGGATAGAACGCTAGCTACGCGCTCTGTCCTGGGCACGTGAGGTAGCACTCATCGTAAGGAACGGGTTAGTATTATATTTTATTGTTTTTTTTTGGTACGAAAAACTATCACAATAAATTTAGTGTGCAAAAGATGGAATATACTAAAACAAAAATAAAGTTTTTCATATTGACATTCCAAATACAAGCAATGCTAGAAATGCAACTATTCCGAGAACATTAAATTACTACAATACACATTTAGTTAATATCGATTTATTCCACTCTAGCCTAAAAGTGTATCGGTCCCAAGCTAGGACCTTCATTATTAATATTTTTTTATTTATTGTATTAGCTGTAAAATATTGGCATTCATCATTATTATAAAATCATATGCTCAACATTGTACTTTCTTCTTTTATAGACTAATCACTCTTTATTTTATGTGCATTATTAATTAATGTTCATTTATCTATCAACATTTTTTTTGCTTTCCCTTACCCGCACCCAATGGTGCATAGGGCACTCCATTGGTACACCGAATTCAGTGTATCTTGATCATTTTATTAGATGAAGGTAGAATGATCAGTCATACGCTCCAGTACCAGTCCAAGGTATGAAATAATAATATGAAAATCACATGTAAATAAATATTTCATGTTGACCCCCTACGGGAATCGAACCCGCGACCTCATGTACGGTAGCCAAATGCGCTACCACTATGCTGCGAGGCGGACAACATATAGAAAACTTTAAGTGGCTAATAATTGGGCTTATTTTTATGTGTAGCTGTTGTTTTCTTGATCAAATATATTTTTTTTTTTAACTCACAGAACTGAGCTGTACTCAACATTATTTGTGAAACGTGAATTTAATAATGAATAAATTAAATTCTTAAAGGTAAGTTTATTTACCGACAAAAAACATAAAATAAAATAATAGACAGTCCGTCAAATAGTGCTTCATACCTACGAAATATTCGTGTAAACAATCGTGTAAAGTAAGCACTAATCAAACATGAAAAAGTAATCCTCACATGAAAATGCATTAGCCGTGTCATCCCTAGAGGTTTGGGACAGCATAAACCCCTTTTAGAGGGGGTGGCTCGGAAAATGGGGTTCATATTATTCCGTGAAACAAGGATCCCTTCAGAGCCGGGGGTTCGGGACCCTACACTCAGTTCTAGGGGAGGTAATAGGCGGGCGTGCGCAGGCACTTGTTGTCCACCCAGTTGTAACAAGGGCTAACAGTTTTAAGTACAAAAAAAGCACTTGTAGAAAATATGGATGGGTGGGTTATTGTGGAACTTATGTTTGCATGTATTTTTTGTTTGTATTTTATTTTAACGGCAAATGGAAGTAACGTAGTGTTGTATGTAATAGATAGTGTTGTATGATCTGTAGTAACTATCAGATCAATCTGTGACATGTTCATTTTAAACAACAAATTAGTTATGTATTTATGCAGTTATATTATAATTTTTGTGTCTTACATTTATTTTCATTCACTGTCATTTATATGTTTAACTCACGTTTATTTTATTTACTGTCATTTATATGTTTTACTCACATTTATTTTATTTACTGTCATTTATATGTTTTACTCACATTTATTTTATTTACTGTCATTTATATGTTTTACTCACATTTATTTTTTTTACTGTCATTTATATATTTTTACTCACATTTATTTTATTTACTGTCATTTATATGTTTTACTCACATTTATTTTATTTACCGTCATTTATTTGTTTAATTCTCATTTATTTAGAAGCTATTGGTTTCACTGTCATCAAGCAAAGGCTTCGGCTTGCTGGGCCATATACTACGTATGCCTTCCGAGAAACTTAACACTGCTTACCCTTTTCACGAGGCATCAGGTTCTCGGTGACCTGGACGTCCACTGCCGGCAAACTGTCGGCTGTTCGCGTCAGAGTTGCGGGACGTGGACCTGACTTGGGAGGATGCACGGGATCTGGCGTGGGTGACGTCAATTGATCCCAAGGAATAAAACCCCCGCTTATCAATATCAAGTGCAGTGAGTCTTGATCATTTTTTATTACATGAAGCTAAGATGTCTTAGTCTTCCGCTTCAGTACCAGTCCAAGAAATCACACATAAAATATGAAAATCACATGTAAATAAATATTGAATGTTGACGTTCTACAGGAATCGAACCCGTGACCTCATGCACGGTAGCCAAATGCGCTACCACTATGCTACGAGGCGGATATTACATGACAATGATTTAAATAACACAATGAATACATCAATCCCATTCAAACATCATATGAATTTAAATTTAAATCATTTATCTGCAACAGAAAACCTCCTAATCCCTCCTCAACACGGGTTTTGCCCGGCGAGGAAGAAAAATAAAATTAATATTGTACAAATGAAATAAATAATTAAAATCCAACTACAACATTTTGGGTGTGTTCAAATACTTGTACACAAATCTGGATTTATCCCAAGACGGGAGTTTCATTTTATATCCCTACAGAGTTGAGGTAAATTTTTTTTCAAATTCAGGAATATGGATATTCGAGGGTTTACAGGGCTTATGATCTGTCATTTGCTGGGTTAAGTGGCCACTTTATGTACTGCAACATTCCCCATTCCGCTTATTACCGAATAAATATAAGTTAAATAAATTGCAGAGTCATCTGCAGGCGATTACTAGTAATTAATTTGACTCGGTCAGAGTCTTAATTACAAAATTGAAGTAATTTGCTAATAAATACATAGCTTCAATATCAATGCATAGATGGAGTTAGTTACGCGCTGGTGAATGGTTTTCGATTCGTAACATATATACAAAATCCAAAATGTTACCTGGTGTGGATATTCGTTAATAAGCGGAATAGGGAATGTTGTAGTACATAAAGTGGCCACTTAACCCAGCCAACGACAGGTCATAAGCCCTGTAAACGCTCGAATATCCATATTCCTGAATTTGAAAAAATTTCACCTCAACTCTGTAGGGATATAAAATGATTAAAAAATTAATTACTTTTCCTGACCATTCTTCAATTTGTGCACAACCAATCTCCAATATCCATTATTTAAATGATATAATCCTATTTACAAATTGTATGCACCAATATCGTGATTTTGGTTTTATTTTTTCTGAATTCACAGAAAATTGGGTGCAATAATGATAAGTTTCAGGGGTGTTATTATACTATATAAACGCCTAAACGTAGAATTCGTTTGTTGTCATATGAATGCCTCTGGCCTTAGTGAGATTCGGTTTTGAATGTTCATGCCCAATTGAATATAATCATGAGGGTGAGGGATATTTTGACGCGAAGTATAACAACAATATCAGTGCAAACAAGAAAAGTTGAGCCGTTTTAAAAGCAGGAATCATACGTCACTGCTTCCACTTGTGGGTAGACAAATAAATTTAAAATAATGAGCGGGTGGGATTGAAATTATTTCGTAAGAGTAATTTGTTTTAAATTTAACGGTTAAGCGTATTTGTGTTGCATCGTTGGTTAAATTAATTATTGTTCTGAAATTTATCGAACTACTTTTTAACCTTTTGATCTCTGAATAC
Source organism: Micrasema minimum (assembly GCA_022494985.1). Lineage (NCBI taxonomy): Eukaryota > Metazoa > Arthropoda > Insecta > Trichoptera > Brachycentridae > Micrasema > Micrasema minimum. The sequence goes on from JAGVSP010000709.1 coordinate 64,284, forward strand.
AGGTTAAACATATTTATCAAACCATGTTATTTAAGACCTTAAAAATATTATATTTATATATTACATTGACAAATATATATAAATTTATACCGTCGGGGAAAAGCAGCCAAAAAGGTTAATAGTATAATAAGTAGAAGGGAGACAGCAGCAGCACACAAGCTGACATTGCGATGACAATTGTATTACCTATACAAAATAATGATAATTCATTAATAATAATTCAATTTAATTCATAAGAGTATGCTACTTTTCATTAATGTTTTCTTATGACGTTATCACGTAAAATTATCGTCCGTAAACTGAATTTACAGACAACCAAAAGTTTTTTTTTAAACAAACGTTTCAAAACGGCTTAGTTTAAGTGAGTTGTTTACTCAGAAATATTTTCCATAGTAGAAATATGAACTGTTAGAAAATAGTTGCAGCAAAGTGTTCTCAAATTATAAAAAATAGGTATAACTGAAAATATGATATGGTTCATACTTTTTATACCGTCAGGAGCAAAGGGTTAAGTCACGGACTAAATATCTATCGCAAAGTTGAAGTACAATAAAATCCGAAGAAATTTACTAAAAGGTAAAGAACCAGAGTTTGGTCCAGAGTATAGATATAAAAAAGTCGTCTTTAGACGTATTAAAACTTATTTTTTTATTATTTTTATTATAAAACTACTTGAAACGTGATGTCACCCGGGTCGTACCAGTACAAAAAGGTTTCAAAATCATTTCAGATGGTGAAAAACTTTCAAAAACCTTAATTATTTATCAGTTTTATAAGTGTAATTTTCGATTCGAGAAATGCATAGCGATTTAAAATGACGAACAAATCGTTCGACTTTTTTACATCTACAAGTCCAGAGTCGCAGACTCCGCAATAAAAACCCTAGGTTCAATCTCGTTCCACCACAACTTGTTTCCTACATTCTGACCAGTTATTTCCCGACTATTTTAGAGTAGCCCCGAAATATAAATATTTGGGTAGGTATATCATAAGAAGGCTAATGTTTATTATAAACATAAATATTGTTCTGGATAAAACGCTATTTTCACGAGATATCGCCTCAAGAGCGTATTTTATTTAATTTGTGATAGGTATTTTTAAATCTACATGAACCTTGAAAATATATGCAATATTTTTTTTTTATCATTATTATTTCAATGCATTTTATGTGCGCTTGAATCCTGGAAAAGATGAATTTTCTCGTTAGTTTTAGCTCTGAAAAATCTTTTAGGTACCTGCTTATTTTATTGTAACATTATTGTATTTTTATATCCCTACAGAGATGAGGTAGAATTTTTTCAAATTCAGGAATATGGGATATTCGAGCGTTTACAGGGCTTATGATCTGTCATTGGCTGGGTTAAGTGGCCTCTTTATGTAATATAACATTCCCCATTCCGCTTATTTCCGAATATCCACACCAGGTAACATTTTTTATTTTGTATATATGTTACGAATCGAGAATCATCCACCAGCGCGTTAATAGCTCCATCTTTGCATTGATATTGAAGTTAAGTATATATTAGCGAATTACTTTATTTTTGTAATTAAGACTCTGACCGAGTTAAATTAATTACTAGTAATCGCCTGCAGATGACTGCAATTTATTTAACTTATATTTAGACCAGGAATTTATACAACATTGGGCGTGTTCAAATACTTGTACACAAATCTGGATCAATTATTATTATACTTTTGGACGTGGACCGGACTTATATGGGACAGTTTACTACACAGTTTTCCATGCAGTCTGAAAACGGTCCCGTATAAAGCTAAAACTGCATGAAAAACTGTGTGCTAGTGTCAGATTTAAGCTGACATGACAGTCAATGTTTTTTATGTAAACGTTTAAGTAGACATTGGTTTATTGTATGCTTTTAAGTACGTAAAAAACCAATAACATATTTACATTATTAGCTAAATATACAATTTCCTGAGAGCAAACATACGATAATAACTTACAATCGCGTTTCAAAAATACACATATTTAGCGTGTCTTTTGACAGAAGTTTGACAGACTGCACAGTTTTCTGAACAAGAAACTGTGTAGTTTTCTGAACAAGAAACTGTCCCATATAAAGCGGGCATTAGGTTGATGCACGGGAACTGGCGGCCAATCGCTTGGTAATCAGTTTGTGAAATCCGTATCCGGATACGGAATGATGGAATCTAATTTTTATTATTTGCTTAATGAAACTCATTTATAGTGTCCTGTTCTATTACATAGCCTATTGTATTATTTAGACCTCCTTAGCATATTCTAACCGCTAATAATTAAAAAATTCCGGTATTTTATCTTTATTATTCTTTCGTGTAATCTTGATTTTGCACACTGCATTGGCAAAACTTACATCACAGTAAACTTCATGTTAGCTTCAATCCTGCAGATTTGGGTTCCCCCAAAAGCCGGGATATTTGAAAAAATATTCGCTGTTCTGAAAAATATTTTATTCCCTGGGAAATACCCGACTCCCTTGGAAATATTTTATTGCCGCTGGCGAACATGCAAATGTGTCCATGCGACGGATATATTAAATGTTATGGCTCTCCTTACGTTGGCGGGAACTTTACGCCTTTACTGGCAACGTAAATAACTTATAATATACTCGTAAATTGGATCCCCAAGTCCAGAAATAACGATGCTCTTAAAAATGTTTACACTTCGGTCCCTAGAGATTTCAGTTCAAATAATCGCCCGAACAAGGAAAATGCAAAATTTACTTAATTTACAAGTGAAAATAGCGAATGAATACATTTGAAGAGCAATTGAAAATGTATTTTATATTTCGTTGCTTCCACCGCAAAATTACCCAACTGCAAAAAGGTAATTTTAGAGGATAATGAAAAACCATGAAAAGTCATTTTAGACGAAAGTGAAAAAACACGTAGGTATAGGTATAATGAATATTTTTCTGTTATTTTTAATTTAACAAAACTTAAAATATACTAAAAATATAATGGCAATGTTACTTATGGAATTTTGTGTAAAGAATAATTGTCACTTTATTTAAAACCTTTTTTTTTTGTTGTATAATTTTGCTGATTGTGGGGGTCATCATTGCGGACAATATTGTATAATTAGTCCAAAAAGTGAAAATTGTCAGTCGGGTAATTTTGCGGTGGAAGCAACGATTTATTTTATAAGAAATTATTATCGTAATCAGTATTCCGTAGGTTTAACTGGAAAATTTACTTTTACAAGAGAATTTACATTATTTTAAAGTATTTAATTTTCATTGGTTATTTTTAAATAATTAAATCTAGGAATTCCACAAAGTAATCTCATCAAAAAACATAAATAAAGTATAATTTACAGTAAACCGTTTTCTCAAAGCGATGATCATCAAATCAAATTTTACATTGTTATGAAAAGTGTCATACTATTAACTTTGGAAAAAATCAAAAGTTTGTGGTTTGAAGTTAAAGGTCATATGGTTAATTGGATAAAAGTGATTAATTTGACACTCTTTTACAAAGAAAAAATTAATAGGTCGGATGTATCCTTTTGAGAAAACGGTTTTTAATTGGTACATGTTTGCTTTCAAAAAAGCTTTAAATAGAATTAAAGCAAAATGGTGCTTATTGACAATGGGCTATTGACAATGGGTATATTGGGTATTCCACCGCCAATTGATATTCCCAAGTTAGATGCACGTCTCGCTGTTCTGACGTAAACAAAAGCAATTTTGGGATGGGTTTGCGCACCACACAGGGAGCAGGCATCATCGATGATGATGATTTTTTTAATGTTTTTTTTATATTTATTTTTTAAATATTTATTTAATACATTTTCGAATCAAATTTACAAGCTTAATATGACAATAATATAACCATAACGCCAATAAAAAATACAAGCTCTTGTGCTTGGTAACGCTGTTACCTAAAAATATACATAATAAAGTAATGATAGTAATGATAGTAATGATAATGGTAGTAGAAGGTATAATTACGCTAAAATATAAATGTAAGTAGTAAGTAGTTAAATTCTAACTAACTAACCATCACGTCATTTCCCTTAGGGGTAGGCAGAGAGGATAGAACGCCATACCACTCTGTCCTGACAGACTTCCTTTGCTTCCCCTACATTCATACATCTTATCATGCACATACGCCGATTATTTCGACTTTTCACATGTCCACTTTCAAGTACTTGACGTACTTGGTCATACCATGTCTTTCTCGGCCTTCTGCGGCTTCTACATCCAGTAGTATAAAAATATAAGTAGTAATTATAGTAAGGTTAATAAAATATAAATTTAGGCACTAGATAAGCAAAATAAACAATTAAGTAAGCAAAAATAGTGATTATAGTTGTTTAAAATAAATGTGTTTTTTTAGTTTAAATTTAAATTTCTTAGACATTAATAATTTTTAGTTCATTGGGCAATTCATTAAAATAGATGATTCCCTTATATATGAAACTTTTTTCGAAATGTTTTTTATGAAATTTTGGAATTTTAATATTATTTTAGTATCTCATTGATAGATTAGAATCAAAGTGTTTTAATTGTTTTTTTTATAAATTTCCAAAATAGAATATTGTTTATAGATTTGGTCTATCGTTGGCACACTAAACATTTTACAGAGTAATATATATAATATCGAATAAAAACAATTATCATCATAAATAAATGATTGGGTCAGGAATTAATTAATTTAGTCAATGTACAGCGTCCTTGGGGTAATTTTACACGAAACTTCTGCTTAACAAAGCCGATTATTACATTTGGACCGGTTCTGAAGCGTATGACTGATATGTACGCGTATGTATATTATGTATCCAGTAAGCATATCCATCGGTTGTTGGTTTTGGAGGATCGCAATAAGAAATATCGGGGTAAATATCGCCCAAAGTTAATATGCGAAGCCGGCCATAAACTGCCACTATATTCCGTCTGTCTACTCTTCATAACTCTACCACCAATCTGGGGGATCGGAACTCGAAAGACACTCAAAATATTTTATTTGGAAAATATTCAAGCGAATATTTTACCTTGCCTTACCTTCAGTTTATCTCATACATTGAATTCATCATTTTTACTATAATTTCCCAAGTTACTGGGGTGGGCGGGAGGTTTGAGACCAGGAACGTATCTACATATATCTCGATATAAGTCGATACAAGTCGATATAAGTCAATACAAGAAATGCTCTTCTAGTCTTGTTTTCTAATCTCGTTAAATTGTATCAACTCTTTACCTACTTATATACGTACATAAATCAAGAGGTAGATTACCCGAACAGCTGCATGATCGTAAACATCTTTGAATGAGTTGAGAACTGGGGATTTATTTGCTGCCGATAAATATATTATAACGTTTTATCGCAGTGAATAATATAAATTCTGGTACGTTTTATCCTTTTTAAATACAAGTTTATTGATTTAAAAATACTAGACTACTTTTATTTGATTTTTATTGATCGTGTTAGGTAAACCGATATATGTATTTATCGCGTGACGTCATAAACACAAGATCTCGCGATACAGAATAGGGGTCCGGGGGATGATTTCTAGGGAGCTATTCTCCCGCCTTATATATCATTGATGGTTATATCGGAATAAATCACGAAACATCACTGACATAAGCACATGTGTACATTTACCAATAAAATTCCGTACGAAGAAATGTTCAGTCATATTTCTTACCCCCAATTCCGAGAGGTAGAAAAGCAATTGAAAATGTTTTTGTAATCCACCTACGCCATGTCAGCGATTTCATATTTGTTTTCTTTATTTTTAGTAATAACTTTTATTGGATATAATAGTAAACAGATCTATACAAACAATGATGTTTATTTTACATAGATAGGCTATTTTCTTCCATTCCTTGTAATGTCCCAGTCCTAGAAGATTTCTGTCAGTCATTCTGACTAATTGACTAATTTAATTGTAATATAATGTATACCAATCTTGTTCATTGGATTTTTGTACCTGTACCAACTACCTTATTTTACTTCACAAGGACATCAGGTTCTCGGCGTCCTGGACGTCCACCGTCGAGAATCCGTCGGCAGTTTGCGCCAGAACTATGGGACGTGGACCTTATTTAGATGGAAGCGCTGGAACTGGTGGTAGTTGGTGGAGAAGATATGAAATGATAAGTATGTAAGTTTTCGTTTAAGAATAAAATTGTGATCAATTAATTATTATTAGGAATCAATTTAATTCCAGAAATGGTAAAACTGGAAGCAATCGAACCAATAAAACAAATTCATCGTTTGGGAGTCCTCAAGACAGGGGTGCAGTTCGATTTACAGAAAATGTATTACCACGATCACTCCACAATCAGTATCAGACATCCCTCTCTCACCCCCACCCGCCATTGTAAGAAGGAAGTGAAAGACAGCGAAGGGAAGCGAGTCGGTTCCTCGCTCTAAGGCAGCGGGCCATACATTGAGACTTATAGTCAGCATCCGATTCAGGGAATTAGTTGTGTAACTGTCATCCTAAATGTGGATTTATTTTCCCTATATTAGATTATACAAACCGAAAAGGGAAAAGCGCGGGAGAGGGGCCTAAGCGAAAGAGAATTCTTTTTGTTTTTTCGTTCGAAACTACCGGCGTACTTGGAAATAAAACTAGGAAGAGAACAAGGCCACGATAAAAATATTTAAACCACGTATTTCTGAATTTCGGTCAAAATTTTTATACGTAGACTTTTATTTATGTATGTGATTGATCTAAAAGAGAGAAAATACTGTCTATCCAGAGTTTTTTTATTTTATTGAGAAGATTGTTCGTACATTAAAACATATTTTTGTTTTACTTTTTTATGTACGAATGTTAAATTAATAAATTTGTATATTGACTTATGATTGCTGGTCAATATAATTCCTAAAAAAAACAGTATTGTTGACAGGGACGTTATCAACAGCCAAACCTAGGGTAAACTGTGGTATTATTGATATCCAACAGAGTTAGAGAAACCCGGGAAACCAATGTGGATTATCTAGGCGTTAACAGGGCTTATGACCTGTCATTGGCTGGATTAAGTGGCCACTTGATGTATTACAACATTCCCCATTTCACCTAGTATTTGACATCCATAGTATTCTATACAAGTTCTGATAATGGGCAGATATGGGCACTGTGTGACTGTATATATATATTATATACAGTGAAATGGCGCGACGCTTCACATGTGAACACTTTCTGTCATCCATTGAAAAAATTGCTGAGCATTTAGCAGAAACCTTTATGGTAAAAGTTATAAGCATTACAAATTGAAGAGTCAGTTTCAGGCGTTTCCTAGTAGGTGATATAATTCGGTAAGAATCTCACTTGCAATCAATAATATTGGCAGATATGGATATCAAATACTAGGTAAAATGGGGAATGTTGTAATACATCAACCCAGCCAATGACAGTTCATAAGCCCTGTAAACGCCTAGATCTCCATATTCGGAGGTATTTGATACGGTTACTATTTTATACTAAGTAGGTCTTCCACAGGCCACCCTCATTTTGATCCACGGTGGTCTGTCTTGGGCTTAGAGCTGCCATCTGCATCTAGCAGAGTACTCTCGTCCGTTCATCGTCTTTGCGGTCTTCTTACAGGTCTTCTCACAGCTCTGAGCCTTTAAAAGTCTGTTTATCCGCTTAAGAGTATTAGTCATAACATCCCAGTGGCGAGATATTTACGTGCACGGTAAGCACACCCATTTTAGTACCCGGCACGGATCTATGTACACTAAAATATTGGTTTCCTAAAAAAGTCGGTTTACGGACGATAATTTTACGTGATTAAGTCATAAGAAAACATTGATGAAAATAGCATACTTTTATGAATTGAATTGAATTATTATTACTGAATTATCATTATTTTGTATAATACAAAGCAGGAGTTAATTGAAAATTACATTTTTTTCCAATTGGTGATTTCACTGTTAAATGCTAGCCCTGCGGGGCTTTTCGGCGCTTCCGCGCCTCGATTTTTGGTTGTTCCACCTTTAGTTGATTGGCTAAGGCCCTTTCTTATCACCTCCGTTTAGAACCTGATTATCGTAAATGTCCTACTAAATCGCAGTTAAGTTTGAGAATGCATTTCATCACCTCTGATTATCACCAAAATATTGTAAATCCCATTTAAAACGCCGCCGCCGCTAAACTTAGTCAGAGGTTTGTTCCCCTTTTATGTTGAAATTTGTAACAGTTTGTAACAGTTATGATCTCATCTCGACTCAAAATTTTAATGCATTGAAAAACAGTCAAAATGGAGATAATATGATGATAATCCAATATTTTATGTTGTTTTGAAAATAGTATCACATTATAAAAACATAATAAAAAAAAAATTATAATTATAAGTAAAATAACGAAATGTCTTAAAACATTTTTGCCGGGTTGGATTTTTACAGTATTTGATAAGTAGTCCGGTAAAATTATTAGTTTTTTCTCTATCCCACCCTCCTTGTAAAACGTATTTAAAAATGGCGTCGTATTTGATCGTTTGACAACTCAACTCAAATTTTTATTGGGTTGAAAATAGCTTAAAATGGAAATGTTACAATGTTAATCAATTTTTTTTATATTGTATTGGATTGGTATCATATAAAAAAAAACATAATAAAACTCGATTCTAGCTTGCAAAAGGAAACATATTGAAAGCATTGACAACACCGCTGCACTGTTGCCGGACGAAAGTGCTGACCAGCTAATCGGAGGATAGATTTGTCATTATTTCTGGGGTTAATTGGGTTCGTTGTAAATATCGTTTAAATCTGGTAGCAAATTACAACCGACATTTAGTTATCCGGGTTTTAAACGGAGGTGATGAAACACCTCCTAAAAACTCCCAACCATTGATTAATTAATACATGTATTAATTAAATCAAATGGCATGATTGTAAGTAGGTACCTACTCTTAAGAACCGATGGAGATTATTTTTTCCGCAGACAACACCGAGATTTATTTTTTCGGCAGGTATCACTGATGTACACTACTATCATTTTCCTGAATGCTATAGTTATAGAACCCGCAGACATAATATTGTCTGACGATATTATTCAGCTGAAAAGCGTAGTCGTAAAGTCAATCTCAGTTGGAACCTGAAAATATACTATGTTTTATGCAGAGAAGGTTCAATAGTTATATTTTTAAAATATTTATCTTTGTCTTTGTCGTAAAAAAATTAATACAAAAACAGCGGGCATGTTTCTTACTTTCTCAAATCCTTAATGCCGAAGATTTTATTTACTAGTTTATCTTTATATTTAATTCTATGTTCAAACATTTGCTATCTATTTACCATTTTGTCTAACATAGAACTAGAAAAATGGTGGTGTTAAACCAAAGCTGTTGTGAAAAGGCGAGTATGTCACAATTTCATTCTTTTACGCAAGTTTTCTCATAAAAATGCTATAAGCTTCAATTCTTTCTGAGATTCGGTCGTTTTCGACTAAATTCAACTCCTCTCTGTCCCGCAGTTAACGTTAAGATGGGTTCTCATGGGGCTCACTTTATCTACTAAAGTGGATAAGGAAACTTTATAGTTTACTGATAAAAAATACAAAATGGCAGCGGAGAGAATAACATCGCAAAACAGTTGTAACTTGTGAAATTCTGTACGAAATACTTAGTAAATAACCACAACAGTAAAGTTTTATTTAGCACAATACTATTACGTGAAATATATCAATATGTAAGGATAACTGAATAAATAAATAAAATAATATGTTTTTAAAACTACGGTGTTCGGCTGTGTTTAGCTGACATAGTTGGTATCACCAAACACAGTAGCTTTCCCATAAGACAATTTAATTAAAAAGTTTTTCTACACAAATAATAAAAATGAGATAATAAAAGATTTATACCTACTCTAATAACTTGAACTATAATTATTTCATATTCATTACATTTTTAATTACTAAAAATATAGAATTAAACTTCTCTTGTTCGGCAGATTTGGCACCTTGATTTAACGTTGTTTTAAAATAAAAAAATTTAACATTATGTCGCCTTGCCTTAAATTGTAGAGTTTAACAATTGAAAAGTAAATAGGTTAGTTATAACTGTTCTGGTTGTCCAAATACTATTGATCAACCATAATTATATAATATGCATAAAAGCAGATATGTTATACATACAATAAGAGGTATTTATATATTTATAAAAACTTGCGGCCGTAAACCTGCCAAAATATCTATTTTTATGAAATTAAAATGCGGAATGTGATTCCAATAATAGTTTTACATAGATAATTAGATTTTTTTTAAAACACACACAAAATACAATATTATATCAATATACAAAAAATAGGCTATTTGTAAAAAAAATTCATACGTTGTAATCAACGAATTTGTTTTGGAAATGTATAAATATTATGTATTACATTATTTTATAATATTATATTTTAAAAGCAGATGTATAATGTGTTTTCTATGAAACTTTTATAAACTGGCAAATTTGATATTTTTGAGGGTGTTTTAAGTCGATACCTGATACCAAATAGGTACGCACTGAATGTTGCCATCTTACGGTTCAATAAAAGTATATTGCTGTGCAAGGATTTCAGTATGTTGAAAGGCTGTGTTAGAATATTGCTACGAGTAAAGTTTTCCTCGGGGAAAAGTGAACCACGTTCGGCTGAGCTCAGGCACACCTGATCCAAGACGTTCCTAACGAAAAATAATGTCAAAATATGTTGACAAATTGTTTAACATAATCATGAGATTATGTTGATTTGCGTTAGTTTCTAGATTCAGAAGAAAAATTGTTTAACTTCAGTTAAGTTAATGCTTTTAATAAAAAACACATTAACCAGTTTTTCTGCAGATTACTCAAGATAAAATCAGATAAGGCCAGATCATTGTCATGGGTCGCTACTGACCTACTGAGTGAGTCGCCATCTTTTTGTATAGTTAATAGGGTTCTTCCCGATAGCATGAATATCCTTGAAAACGTTATAAATATTTAAAGTATATTTTTACAAATCCAACGATATAAAACACAGTGATCAAAACTTTTGTTTTCATTTATAAATTTATGTTTTAAAAACACGAAAATACTAATGATTTTTAACGCCCGTTATTGGCTAATGACGTCATACCCGTCCACCGTGAAAGGCGCGAAATTCATTCCGTAGTGAGGGCCTATATATTGCTGTGACGTCACACCGCATGCGCGCCAAATGGAGGATTTTGCGAGCGATTTGAAAAAGCGCTATTTCAAACCGCGCTAGATAGTTTGTTAATGCGACATCGTAATTTTTTTTTAAAAAATCCCTAGATATTGTAATTTTTCAATCAATTTTTAAAATAAAAAATAAAAAATCGGGAAGAACCCAATTGTGATTTTGAACGAAAATTTATGTGAAATGTTAATTAATAATACATATTCGTTGTGTAAACGTAAATAACAATAAAATGCCATACCTTTTTTGTTTAGCTACACCTCAAACATTTGAACAAAGTAAAAATGAATTTTTACATATATATTTTTTTTTAAATGCAGCCTTAAAAGTTGTAATTTTTTAATCAATCAAAATGTAGGTAATGTATACGTACGTGTCTATAGTTAATATTTCAATGCGTAAAATGTCAAACACTATAAGCCGATGTAACTTTTATAAGACTACGTATAAAATATGAGATTTCAATGGTTAATACTGAATAATATTTATTTATTTTTAATATTAAAAATTATTGTGATTGTTGTCGATTCGTAATCGTTCGTAAAGATTTATATACTGATCGGGTAATCATCAGTCAAAATGTATGGACTTTACTAACGGATGTTTATAAAACTGGTCGTAAACAAATTCACTACCTACGCCTACTGGCGAATAAATTTATATTTAGAACATCACAAACGTTCACTAATTCTCAATTCACTTTTGATCGTTTGGTTCCAATTACAGATCCCCGTGTTTTGGACCCAATGCTTTGTGACTTACTGGCCATTTGCAATTTACATTGGACCAAATCGTCCAAAGGAAAGGCCAAAACTACCGATGATAGAATTAGGTACATAGGTACCTATTTGATATTATAATCCGACTCCATATCAAAGAGTGCCGGCTTTTGATTGAATACATTCTCATTGATTAATTTATTACATTTTATTTGGAACATAAACACATGAACAGGCTATACATATATACACAATAAACTATTATTTTTAAACAGGTACTTAATTGGCAATAACAGGCCTGCCATCTAATTATATGAATTCGCAAAATAATAATAGAGCGCCGATTTTTTGTATAACTGCACTGCTATTCTTACATCTTAATGCATTAATATGCACATGTAAAAAAACCTACATCAATATCAAATTGGTTCCTCTGTTCAAGGATTAGCGTATATTTAGTCTTTATTCTATTTTAACGTAACGTCTCTCTCTAAAATCAAAACTGCGCATTGCAGAAATATGTATTTACTTGTATCCACAGGCTATTCCACCTTTTCTTTCCTGTTTCCCTATCTGACGCTTGACATGTTAATGTAACCTTAATTATCGGCCAACTGGCGTTAATATACCCATGTTGTATGACTTTCCAAATGAGGTGAAGTTTGGGACAAAATGATCCTGAGGAAATTGTTCAACCAAATTCCTCGAACATGGAAGGATTTCTTTTCTGTCTGACGACCATGGAACATGCGGGTCGGATGCACGAGCAAACCCTTCGATAATATCCCTTATGGAGAGGAATTTCAATAATGGACAACAAGCTCAAACTCTCTTCATATTTTTGCCACTTGTTGACGCCTCATCAAACCTTTAAAAGTTAATGTATATTGAGTAAAACCATACATTTCAACATCTTCATATATACAAAGTGCAGAATATTAATATACTGATTTCAATCCAAGGAACAACTTGTCTAATTATAATAAAACATCTCAAATGTTGTAGTAGATTCGATGCCGCGTTAGAATTGTAACTTTTTCTTTACCTTAGGAGTTTTATCATATCATAAGTATATATGACGTGTGATGTGACAGAAATATTCATCATGTATATTTCCTTTATATATTTATAAATTTTCATCTCATTAACATGTAAATCTCATAAACCAAATAAAAGCAAATTGTTGCAGGGAGGGTTATACATATTATATTTCTATTATCTAGTATCTGTGTTAACTTTCAAATACTTTAAAATAAGCATGTTTTCAATTCTAAATAGCCCAAATGAATAGAATCTTTTGATGCTGTATAATAAATTATTATTAGGGAGAGTTATTTATTATATATCTCATATTGCTATTATCCATCACTTATGTTAAGCTTCCAAATACTTTAAAAATTATACACACTATTTCAGAAGCATCTGTTTTATTTGCAATCCATCTTCAACCTGTGGTGATAGAAACTCATAGTAAGAATCTTTTTGGTAAAATTTTATTTTGTAGTTAACCTATAAATTGTGAGTCTAATGTTCTACGCATATGCTGCCGCGGAATGCGGCATATTTCCCAACGCACCTCTTTAACTTCACACTGGAGGTGAATACGAGGCATCACCGCACTTTTGGGTTCGGTTCGAATCACATAATAATCACATAATAAGAATCACATAACATCAAATGCAGCTCTCCCCGTAGGTAATGCCGTGGTCATCAAGATCCATATACAAGTAATAAAATATCTTATACTAAGGATGTGTGTACTAATGCAGTGCTCTATGCACCGTTGGATGCAGATAAGAGAAAGTAGTAGTGGCAGTTGTAGTGAAAGAAATGCTAGAATAATTTATGATAAATTAAAAATGAGCAAAAACAACAGACAAAATGTTACAAAATTCATAAATATTTTTCACCAGAGAGACCAGCAGATAAATCACAGAACGAAACAAGTGCAGAAGCCATAGCTTTGAGTTTTCTTCTTTCTTGTTATGTAATAGAAGTATAGCTTAGAAACAACCAGCGAACTGGTGATGTTTAAGAGACCTGAGAGCCTTTTATATACAGTTTGGTGAAAAAGTCACGTATTTTGTTTCGGTAATGACACGTTTAATTGTGATTATTTTTACCTTTGTAAGTGTTCAGTCAGCGAATTGCTTTTCTTAATTAATTGTTAAAATGTGCTTATAAAACAAAAGTTGATAGTATTTTAGTGGAAGGTCATCTCAAACGTTGCATTATTTTCTCACGTTTAAAATAAAGTGACGTAGTATACTACTTTGTTACCTTCTATTCGACTATAATTCACAAAACTCAAATTTTAATTAAGTATAGAGATATAAGAACAATTATAATCTTGCCGAGTCGAGTTTGGGGAGGGGCAGTATCTGAAGCATTCGGTGGGGGTTAAGTAATCACTTTATTTAAGAAGACGAGATTATTACCCCTTCGCTTCCGAGGCTTGGGTCTGCGGGCGGCTGCCTTACGACCCCTGAGGTCGGCGAGACTAACCCACTATTCACTCAGGCATGGGCTGCCTTTGTTTTTTTTTTGTTTTTCAACACCGTCTTTTTGACTTGGGAGCCCCTACCGATAGTTATACTACCACCAACACAGTCCTGTGCATCATCGAAATATTCGAAAATAGAAACATTCGTTGCATTAGAAGGGCGATCCATTCAACTGTGACAATAATCGCGGCATCACATTACTTGGTGTTTCAGGGAAGCTACTAGCTTACATAAGGCGGCAGAGTCCGTGCCCTCATCATAAAAAGTATTAAGAGAAAATCAGGCAGGATTCCTGCCTGGTAGGTCTTGTGGGGATCCTACAAAAGAACCAGGAATTTAATTCTTATTTGGCTCTCTGCTTCGTAGATTATGAAAAAAAATGATAGCCTGCACAGACTAATACTCTGAAAAATACTGCAAGCATATATGGTGTCTTTGAAACAGATCGGACTAACAAAGCCCTTCACTCTTATAGCGAAAACCGAATAAGAATTAACTTTTTTGTCTATGATTGGTTTGATGTCACCACCAGAGTGCGACAGGGTTGCCTCCTTACCCCATTGCAGTTTATAATTCTCATGGCTTTTATCCTGAGGATGTCAATTCCGCCAGACCGAGGAATTTCCCGACCCCCCCCCCCCCCCCACCACCCCATAAAAATTGAAACTTGTGAGAGGGAAACAAAATTATTAAAATGTATAATATCTACTCATAAAGTAGAGAATAGATAAAATAGTGAGTTCCTCCCAATGGATGTATGTCTTTTTTTTCACTGCAAAATACAAATGGAACATAAAAGTATGATAACTATCTTTGAATAAGCCATTCCTGTCAATTCAATTCAATGATTTATCCATTAATTCGGAATACTGCATGCCGCGCCCCCGCAGTCCCAGATAGGAGATCGGAAGTGCGCGTGTAATAAAGCGCGCTGCCTAATTTGATGCAGACGCGCTTCAGACACACAGTTTTTAGTCTAAATTTTACATCAAGTGTCCATATTAAAAAGGGAAAAAAATATTTCTAAAAATGTATTTAAAAAAAACCGATTAATTCGTAAAAAAATACTGTAAATTTAAATTGGTATAATTTTACATACAAACGAAAAATGTAGCAGCATCGATATATTTTCTTTTATCCTCACCTTATGCATTTTGATTAGAATATATTTTGGATTTATATTGTTATGATATTATGCACGTTCATGACTAGACAAATTTAAATTTTCCGGGATTCGTGCGTTATGCATTTTATCTTTTGTTGCATGAACGTGCTTCTTCATCGGATCATTTTATATAAAAGGTGATCAACTCACCAAGAGTCATCATTTCACATTAGAAGACTTGAAGGATAACAACAATGGTCTCTACATCTGGGATTGTGCGTATCTTGAGCCTGTTGCTGATAATTCAGGTGAGAATTATTTTATTATTTGTTATATTTTAACTAAATTACTTAAATTCCAACGATATAAAACACAATGTTGTTTTCATTTATAAATTTATGTTTTAAAAAACACGAAAATACGAATGATTTTTAACGCCCGTTATTGGTTAATGACACCCGTCCACCATGAAAGGCGTGAAATTCATTACGAAGTGAGCGCTTATATTGCTGTGACGTCACACCGCATGCGCGCCAAATGACGGATTTTGCGAGCGATTTGAAAAAGCGCTATTTCAAACCGCGCTAAAAAATTCATATGACATCGCAAAATTTAAAAAAAAAAATCCCTTGATATTAAAATTTTTCTATAAATTTTTTTAAATAAAAAATAAAAATCGGGAAGACCCAATGGTTTTCTTAACAGGCCAGGAAAATATCTGCGGTAAAGTGGCATTCGAGCCCGGAACACAAAACTAAAACCCGGTTTAAGTTTTTATAGTAGGTAATAATGTGACTCTGTTTCAGGCGGTAGTAGCAGTGCCCTGTAGCACTCGCAAGAGGTTGCAAGAAGAACAAAGGCAGCTGCTCTTGCGCTTGCTCGAGGAGGAAGATCATGACCTGGAGTTTATTACACACAATCTCCAGTACTCCCCGGCCGCAGCTGCAGCCCTGTATCCCGACACTCATGTGAGGCCGGCCAGAGACCTGTATCACCCCAAGCGGCACCATCCCTGCCACCACGCACATCGCAGCGGACGCCCATTGCACCATGGGAAACATTACCCGCACCACTTCTAGATCCACCACCACCCGTGGCTTATTACCTTCTTACCTCCTCAATATCAATTATTTCTTATTCTTAATCATTAGTAACTACTGTAATATTATGTAATATTAATACCTACTTAACTTCAACCGGAATCATATGTTAATAAAAAATAAATAATGCATTAGCTTATTTTGTCTTTAAATTCAACTCACATCATATGCATATTCGGTGATTCAATACTCGACTACTTATGGAATTATACTACAGGTCATTTTCAAAAAAATTATGAATGTAGCCAGGAAAAATAAATATCAGGGTTCTACATAATACACCGTGTAGAAAAACTCATTGTACAAGCGGGGGAAACCAGTTAATCTAGGGTGGATGCTCTAGTTATTGGACACAGAAAAATATTTGGAGTCGATTCTGTAGGATATTTTTATATTTTTGACCTATAGGTTTCGAGCAAATTGAGTGAAAAGTTGTTTTTTTTTTCATAGAATTTTGTCACAAATTTTTATCAAGTATAATTTATTTAGTCAAATCAATACTATCTAAAGAATTTGTGTGATTTTACTTAATCTACGATACTTAACAAAACTTTTACGGGAAAAAAAAATTCTAAGCTCGGATTCAAAAGTCATAATATTACACATTCGACTCCAAATATGATGATTCACCAGTTTTCGGTATGTACCACGAGTTTTGTTACTCCATGTATAATATAAAATACACGGAATTCCTCGATTCGAAAAAGACATCATAATATTAAACAACTTTACTCTTGATAGAACGATAGAATGGGGCAGAACTTACTAGTGAAAATAAGACTCATGTTAGACCATTCGATGTTTGTACGGAGTAGGTTGTTTTAATTGCTCTTCGGTGAATAATGTTAAAATATAAAAGATACTTGGAAAACATATATTGACAATTATACCCGAATTCCAATTAATAATAATTATAGAGTAACTAGCCAGACAATAAAGCTATAAAATTAAACATTAAGGGTGATCAAACAATAGAAAAGTGATGATTTTGTATATAATGGCTTCATTTAAATGGATTTAGCTATACCTAATTCGGATAAGAAAAATCAATAATGAAAAGTAGATTAATGATTTTATACCAGAACGTTTGTAAAGCGGAAAGCTTCAGGATCGATTTCTCAGTGCAATATGAAAATGCACCGAATATTATAATGTTTATCGATACATAATATTACCATTATCTTAATATGTAATAAATAAATAAAAATATTTTATAATTAATTTGACATCTCAACAGAGACGAGAAATTTGAAAGGGAATATGGATATCTAAGCGTTTACAGGGCTTATGACCTGTCATTGGCTGGGTTAAGTGGCCACTTGATATATGACAACATTCCCATTTTCACCTAGTATTTGATATCCATATCTGCCAATATACAGTAAAATAGCGCGACGCTTCGAATGTGAACACTCTCTGTCATCCATTGAGAAAATTGCTAAGCATTTATAAGCATAACAAATTGAAGATTCATCTTCAGGCGTTTCCTAGTAGGTGATATAATTCGGTAAGAATCTGACTTGCAATCATAAAGGTTTCTGCTAAAATGCTTAGCAATTTTCTCAATGGATGACAGAGAGTGTTCACTTGTGAAGCGTCGCGCCATTTTATTGTATATTGGCAGATATGGAAATCAAATACTAGGTGAAATGGGGAATGTTGTAATACATCATGTGGCCACTTAACCCAGCCAATGACAGGTCATAAGTCCTGTAAACGCCTAGATATCCATATTCCCTTCCAAATTTCTCGTCTCTGTTGCGATGTCAATTTTAATTTAATGTTATTGGGGGAAATCCAGTTTTCGTCTACAAGAATTGTGATTTTCATATTAATATTTCATATAATGTGTGATAGGTAACTGACTGTAACTCATGACTGATCATCTTATTATCATGTCACAACATGATAAAGATACGCTGCACTTGGTGAACCTATGCCTGGTGCCCTATTCACCTTCGGGTGTGTCACATTATTGCGGACAAAAACTGATAAGAGAGAATATCAAAGGATCAGAATTATTAAAGATGTCCTAACTTTATCAACAGTTTGTACAGCCTTAAGCACAAGCCAGACAATGGTCTCATGAGATTTTGATTCAGTTTTACTGTAACACGTTTAAAAGTAACTAACGAACCATCACGCCATTTCCCCGAAGGGATAGTCAGAGAGGATAGACCGCCACACCACTCTGTCCTGGCACACTTCCTTTGCTTCCTCCACGTTCATACATCTTCGTTCACGCACATCGATAATTCCAACTTTTCGCATGACCACTATCAAGTATTTGTTGTACAAGATCATGCCATGTCTTTCTCGGCTTTCCTAGACTTCTACAACCAGAAACACTCGCATCGCAAATCATTTTAGCCGTTCTTTCATCATTCGTTTGCTCCACATGACCGAACCATCGCAATATACAGTATATCTTAATTTGTGGATAATGCTTATCTCAGCCATGCATTCTGCTCTTATTTCTACATTAGGGCGCCTGTCATACATGGTTTTTTTCCACACATTCGCCTGAGAGATCGCATATCAACAGCATTCCGTCTATTTTTGACCATTTTTCTAACTCACCCTCCTTTCAATATCCTTAAAGTACAATAATCTTAAACAAAACTTCTTTGACATGAAATTTTTTTAATATTATGCGTTAATTCTTGTATTGTATATTGTTAAATTCTTGCCTTTGGAATAAAAGTTATATCAATTTTGGTATTATGTTGTGTGTAAGTTGGTTTATCAGAAGATGGTGCTAACTAAAGGAAAGTTTGAAAAACACAATGAATCCATAGTCGGTATTTCTATAATACGTATAAAAATGGCATTAGCTATATTGTCAATATTTCGGGTTGTTTAAATAAACATTAATTAAAAAAAAAATATTCAGTTTTAGGTTTTTTTTTTTAAATTTATGAAATTTTCAATTTTCCTTGGCATGTAGCGTAGGTTGTAGGTGCTTTGAAGTTTAGACTGGGCTTTAGATTCTTTAAGAAAGGCGACATTATCTCGAGTAATGATGGGAAACTTAAAAGTTTGGTTGTCACGCTTTTACCGGAAGATGCAAACATTCTTCCAGAGTTTCCGGTTCCGAGATTCTGGCCCTTCCGGGCGTCATGTCAGATGAATAAATAACAGCATCTTATAAATAAAGTTACTCAAATTCTTAGCAACGTTAATGTCACGTTTTTAAATCGTGTTTATTTTTAATAATTAGCTGTTTTAAAAATAACAATTACAGGCAGAAAACAAGAATCAACTGTGGTGTGGATGATAATACTTTTCTGGGCCGCGGTGTATATTATACGTTAGCCAGGATTAATAGTGCCTAATCTTTTCCTTTAAATCTCTGCTTTGAAAAATTACTCTTGCATTATAACTTATAACCAAAATAAGCCTATGATAGGTTATAGAAACACGATGCCCACAGATTATAATATACTAAACCAATTCCAAGCGTTTATTTTACTTTTGACAGCTCGATTATGTATCAATTAGCGATGTCCTAATGAGTTACCAAATCGATTTCTCATAAAAATCGACTTTAATTATGAAGAAGTTTTAATCAATTTAACACATTTATATTTTATTTTTGCTCAACATTTTGTAGCTTATAAACATACCCATACGTTTAAAGAAGAGTTTATATTACGAAAGCTCTGTCGTAAAAACTTTTTTTTTAACAGTCTTTATTCAATAAAAAATATTACAAAAAATACATAATTTCTTTACAAAAGAAACTTTAAATACAGTCCTGATAAACTCCTTCATTGGAGTTTGTCATCGGGTGCAGGAGCTACAGAAAACCCAAATATGCATAGGACTATTTTATTGTCGTAATGTAAATTGAGAAATTCTGTGTCGCGACAAACAAAGAAAAAAAACAAATATTAGGTTTTAATTTAAATCACATTTTTTTTTTTTATGGAAAAAATCAACTTGAATAATCCTCGTTGCATAAGTAGGCTCAATAAACATCTAAAGAACATGTGCTTCACTATCGTAAAGAAAAAAACAGGAAGTATTGCATTTTTCGGTCTATGGTTGCCTGTCAATATAGGTGCCCATGTGTCAAAAGTAAAATAAACGCTTGGAAGAGATATAGTAAATTAGTATAGCTCAATACATTTCATAACGCATTTTAGTCAGTTTAACAAACTTTTTGTTTTGCGAACTTT
>JAGVSP010000710.1:0-56473 GCA_022494985.1 Micrasema minimum
TGTTTAATTTGAATAATGTACATATATATTATGTACTATTTTAAAATGTATTCCCAGAATTAAGCGTGCCATATGAAATCATAAAGATAAAATATCATTTTGAAAAGTGCTTTTCTTAATTTTTCAAAGTAAGCAGTATGCTTGAATTTTTAATTGTTTTTTGTTTCTTAATTTATTAATATTTGTTAAAGTCAATATCGTATTTTGGTTATTTGTTCATCGTCAAGGGAGGTGTTTCCCCGCCTTATTAAACATTTTATTTAAAAACCGACATGTTATGAAAGCCTTCACTATTATCCATGTATGTAACATCGTGTTAAAAAAAAATGACTTTTATTTTATTTTCACAAATTTTGTTTATTTGAAATTAAGTAATTAGTTTTTTGATGTAAAGAATGAATGGAAATAAACGGAATAGTATTAAATGTGTGTGTGGTTATTAAAACCATTGCGTTATAAGTCTAAGATTATTGATTCATATAATAAAGTGAGATTGTATATCTTTATGCGAGTAAGTACGAATGTTTGAATCGATTACATATAATAAATATTTATCGTCTACAAAGAACGTTCTTTTTAAAAAATTTGTGCTATTTTAAATTAAAGTAATTTTAAAAACAACGCATTTTGTTTGTGCGATTGATTCTTAGTGTGTATGACAAAAAAGTACATTTTAGATTATGAAAAACTGAGGTTCCATTATTATTCATAAAATCTTAAATAGAACAAAATCCAACAGTACAATATATTATTCAAAAAATAGATTATCTAATAAATATGTGAGCATGCGATATTTATTCAATCAAAATATTGAATTTATAACTAACTTACTAAGTAAATATCCATTACAATACTACATCGCTAATAAATTTTAAACTAATGTAGACATTGCGTAAGATTTACAGAAACATGTAAAAAATCATTATTTTTCCGCATCATCATAACACGCATCGATTATTAAATCTGTAATAATGAATGCCCGAGTGAAATTTATTTTACTAAAATAACATTCATAATTAGATATATTTATGGGTTATTCTTAGTAAAAATATAAAATCCTCTCTTGTATGGATGGAAATTCTCAATGCGAAAAAGTTTTTTATAATACAATAAAAAATCATTTACAGGAATTTTCTCAAGTTAATTGTGCACAAGTATTTGAACACTCCCAAAAATTTTGTATAAAATTCCTGGTCTAAATATAAAATCAATATAAATTTTAGAGTCATTAAGTCTTAATTACAGTCTTAATTACAAAAATGAAGTAATTTCCTAATAAATACTTAACTTCAATATCAATGCATAGGTGGAGCTAGTTTTACGCGCTGTTGAAAGGTTTTCAATTCTAAACATAAATACAAAATCAAAAATGTTACCTGGTGTGGATATTCGCTAATAAGCGGAATGAGGGAATGTTGTAGTACATAAAGTGGCCACTTAACCCAGCCAATGTCAGGTCATAAGACCTGTAAACGCTAGAATATCCATATTCCTGAATTTGAAAAAAATCTACTTCATCTCTGTAGAGATATAAAATGAAATATATTATAAAAATAGTAATTTTACAGTTAATTTCTACAATTTATAATTCGGTAGTTAGTATTTTAAATTACAATTAATTGTTTTGTAAAAAACTTTAACGTAAAGAATTTCTGTGTTATATAAGACGTTTTGTATTTTTTTATAACCCATAAATAACTAGAAGTGTGTTGTTGCTAGTCACCCTATTTTACATTTAACAAAATTTTATACCTTTAAAAGTTATTATTCTTAATCATTGCAATTTCGTAAGCAAAAAACTAGTTATAGGTAGCTATAGGTTTATCTTATAGACTAAGTCAATAAGAATCTAATATTAGATATTATAATATTCATTTAATACATTGTTGTACTATTGCATTACAACAAATTGATATCCATAAAAAGAAATATACAAAACTGCAAGCTATCGTTTTTCCGTTTAGTTAAAAAAATAATATTCCATTTAAATGCGTAATTATATTACTAAATAAGTTTTTGATATAATTCACTGTAAATATTTGAAAAAAGTTTTCACTTCTGTTAACTTATACATTAAAAATGTAGAAATAGTCATATTACTCTGCTGCATTTAAAATTTCTTGTATAGTAAAACATAAATTTATTTTATACAAAAAATATACTTATACAAATTATAAATAGTGTTTAATAGAGTAGATTTTTTTCTATTTTAGAATACTGGTCTAATTCAACAACTTGTAAATAAAGATGAATATATTATATTATATATGCTTTTATATTATATTTAGATATACTTTTAAATTGGTAATTACTTATAACATTCAACGGTTTGAAATTATGATTAATTTATAAAACAGTATTTAGAGTTTATCTAACCTCTTGATAAATAGTATAAGTAACGTAGTATTATCTTTTGTATATAAAATTCTGTTCTTCCATTACATTTCTTTCTGAAATTGTTTTCAATTTGTTTTATTTATTTATCGTTCAATTTAGTATCAAACGAAAAATGTATTTACTGTAATTATGAAGGTACCTACAACCGATTTGTGTTTGGTAACATGTAAATACTAGGTATATAATTATAGGTATGTACTCATATTCAAAACTTTTAAACAGGTTAGTTGAAGTCGTAAAAGTAAATCGTAGAGAACCAAATAAGCTTTGGCTTAAGTTCAACTATTGAATGTTTTATTATAATATAATATAATATAATAGCCTTATACGAATACCCAATAAATAAACAAAAATGTAGAAATCTTTAATTTATCACTTAACTTTATGTAAACGTAACAAACTGTGCTTATTGGAACTATATTCTTAAAAATAATAACATATAGTTTTTTTGTTGACTGTGAATATGGCGTCATATTGTACCAACGTAATGTAGTTAAATATTAAAAGCTTTTTTTTTAATAATCTCGTTTATTATCAAGTTTTGTTTCTAGAATAACTATACTACGATATGTGCAGCTATTGATAAGGTCATACAAATTGTTTACAACATAATATAATTGTTTTCATGATTATTACAGCTACTGTACTAACTTCACCTGTTTAAATATTTCAGGGCTATTGTAGTAGATTGACACATCTGTATGAAGTTGGGTACTGAAATAGAATCGCCTATCTGTACTAAATTGATTTGGCTTGTGAATCAGATTATTTACATACCGGGGTAAAGTTGATTGACCTTAAATTAGTTGGCTATTTGGATGATACAGGTTTCAAAATGGTTTAAGTGCCTATTTATGAGCAATTTTAGATTTTTAACCAATTTGAAATATCCATACTAATACTAATGACTAATATTCGTTTATCGGTTCGGCGTGGATTTTGAAAAACATATTGGTTTGACATATATATGAGGATTTAAAAAAAAATTGATGTACCAATGGTACGTGACATATAGGAATATTTTTATGAAGTTAGAACGGTTTCTGTAGTAATTTAAACCAGTTGGAATACATTAACTTGACCATATATAAGGTACTAGTTAAACGTAGTAATTTGAAAAAAATAGCACAGCCACTATAGAAGCCAACCATTTTTAAAAATTTGAAAAATTAAGTAGTTTTGTAACCTTTTGAAAAAGCTGACGTACAAGTAATAATTATAACTACGTAGCTTTAAAAAAGCTGCAATATGCTGTAAGTATTTTTTTAAACTGTTATGTGTATGCATATTATTAAATGTAAAACTACGAAATACACATTTTAGCTGGTTATTATGATTTGCGCGCTGGCTGTTAGAATAAAAAAATGATGTTTCATGATTCCATTTTAATTTATATATTATTAGGTGTAATTTTACAAAATTTGATTAATCCCGTTATACTGTTGACTAGATGTGAGTAAGTGATGTTGTAAAACGTAGAACTTAGCAAGTAAGTGTGCAAATATTTACTATGTATCGTAATAAAGAATATAAAGAAATCAAACACTACTGAAATATTCAACTATCTACAAAAAAGGAAAATGCAAAAATCTTGTGGAATAGATTGAAAACACAATTCTGAATACTCGGTAAAATTAATTTGTAACCACCGACAAATAAACGAAACATACATAATATGTTAAAGGGAAGAAATTATACAGGTGT
This sequence comes from Micrasema minimum, assembly GCA_022494985.1. Lineage (NCBI taxonomy): Eukaryota > Metazoa > Arthropoda > Insecta > Trichoptera > Brachycentridae > Micrasema > Micrasema minimum. The sequence goes on from JAGVSP010000710.1 coordinate 4,102, forward strand.
TAAGTGTTTATGTGTCCGCCTCGTGTTAAATTTGTTAGCACGTTGTTCAAAAAAGCCCCCAAGCCAAGGTTTAAATAAATATTTGATTTCACTGATATTTGATAGTATAATTCTGGACTGGCACTAAAGCATAAGACCATGCCTTGACTAAATAAAAACATTTAAAAAACACTTGACTCGGTGAAAAATTGGAGTGCTCTATGCACCATTGAGAGGCGTGGATAAAGAAAGTAAAGGATGAAGTATCCTTGGAGAAAAAATATTTTTGTGAAAAAAAATCTAAATCACAAATATTTTTTTCAAGTAACAATCACGTGAGGCATATAGAAACAAAGGCGACAGTGTCCACTTTCTTAAATTGTTTGTAATCAGGAAAAAAAGTTTATTTAGTTCTGTCATTTCGCCATTTTTGGCAGACTTTAAAAGCTCCCACAAAAACTTTACAAGCTCTCGCAGACTACAGACTTTCTATCGGGCGAAAGTTTAGTCGGGCTTTTAATCAGTACAAAGATGTATGCAACAACGATCGTTGTAGTATGCGTACTTGCATGAGTTAAATATATTAAATTTAATTCTTTGTCTTTCTTTGACTTTGTCTTTTTTGTTTCTACATGCCTCACATAATTGACCCGTATGGGAATTGAACCCGCGACCTCATGCGTGGTAGCACAACGCGCTAACTACTACACCATGGGGCGGACAAAAAAACCCGAATGCATTATTAAAACACTGAAATTAATATGTTACCAGAATTATTTACTGCAAGGCTTAACACACTCAAAATATAAAACAGTTGAGTTTGATTTCCTTAAATTAAAATGTACATTATAAGAGTGAAAAGAACGATGAAAAGTAATTAGGAGAAGGAAATTATAATGATTTTGAATTATTTATTTTACTAAGCAAAAAATGTGCGTATTGTTAAACAAAACGCCTTGTCAAAAATTGAAAAACCAGTTTTCAATTTTGATTGTTATTTATTGTGTTTTCAAAAGTTATTTAGCTGTTGATTTTGAAATAATATTTATTTGATGTAGTCCTAATCGTATTATTTACATTATTGTATTTAAAGGAAAGTACCGATACAAAATAAATGAATTGTTATTCGAAAGATATTATTTTTTTTATTAGATACCTAACATTTCCTAAATTAATAATGACATGTAATAGCAAAATTGGCAGTACACAACGGAGTTCTGGTACCAACCCTTATGTATGGTAGTGAAGCGTGGTGTTGTAAAAATAAGGATGAAAGTAGACTGAATGCTGTTGAAATGCGATCTATGTGTGGTAAGACTATGTATGATAGGTGTACAAATGTCGAAATTAGAGCAGAGTGCAAGGCTGAGATAAGCATTATCGACAAAATTAAGAAAGGGCTTTTACGATGGTTTGGTTATGTGACATGGCTTGACCAAGTACGTCAAGTACTTGAAAGTGGTCATGTGAAAAGTCCGAATAATCGGTGTATGTGCATGAGAAGATGTGCATGAATGTAGAGGAAGCAAAGGAAATCTGTCAGGACAGAGTGGTATGGCGTTCTATCCTCTCTGCCTACCCCTACGGGGAAATGGCGTGATGGTTAGTTAGTTAGTTAGTAATGACACAAAGTATGGTGGAAAGGAGTTTGGAAGAATACTGGTGGTTGTCCCGGGAACTAATTTAAATTTAAGGGTGGATAATATGTAGAAGACTGATTGTAGAAAGCCATTGAATACCATGTAAAGACAATCGGCTTGAACGTTAGTTCGAACGTGATTCTGCCAAGACAGTATGAACAAGTTAAAGTACTACCATCGATAAGACTTTCTTTATTCTCCACTCTTCCTTTTTTTGGTACCTAAAGCTAAGCAAATCTTTTTTATGTGTCCCCTGTTCAAAGGGTTGCTGGTTGAAACGAAAACGAGGGGGTGGGTGGTTGTAAAAAATCCACCCTAAACCAAACATGCATAACATTTTAACAAGCCCAGCACCGTCTCCACTCAGGACCTTTTTACAGGGGGGATCTAAGGGTGCGTAACGATGTAGGCTTTATCCGAGGAAGGGGAGGATTTTAATTGTCATCCAAGATAACACACACTAAAAAAAGAATTCCAATGTCAAAAAAAAATTTTAAACTGATATTTACATCTCGTCAAAGGTGAATAAATAATAAAGATTTTTTAATCTACATAAATACGAATAATCGATAACGATTGAACATGTTACAATTTACGAGTTTTTATACTCTTCTATTCTAGTTTCTGCTGATATTTACGCTGTTACTGAATGCAAGCCCGTAATGGGTAAAATCCAAATTTTGTCTACAAGTATTTTGACACAAGTCAAAATATTATTGATCACCATTGTTTTTATTTAATACCAACCTTGATAAAAAAGTACTTTATTAATTTTTAACTTATCCTTCATTCAATTTTGGGAAGTCCCCGGACTGTAAAAAAATTATTAATCAAAATAAAAATGTGTATCGCCTACCAAGCTAACATGTGATAATATATTATGTGGTTAACAAGACAAAGAATAAAAGAGGGATGAAGAACGGAGAAAGGCACCTAGGGGTGAGGGAAGAACATTAGACTGGCGTATTGGAAAGTACATAGGTACCAACTTATAAAGTTGACAAACTAATGTGAAAAGACATTTCTTAATTAACCGTGAAAAAACTACAAAAGTGTGAAACTCTTCAAACTGCTTAAATTCTAACTAACTAACTAACTAACCATCACGACATTTCCCCGTAGGGGTAGGAAGAGAAAATAGAACGCCACACCACTCTGTCCTTACACACTTCCTTTTCTGAAATTATTTTTCGAAGTTATTTATAGTCTAATCCTTAACGCACATTTTATAGCACTCTTGAGGCAATTTTTCGCAAAACGAAATATATATATTTTTAGTATATAAATTTTCAGTAATTTTAACCATCACGCCATTTTTCCAAACGGGCATAGAGAATAGATCGCCACATCACCACCGGCATAATTCTCTTGCTTCCAGCACATTCATACATCTTTTCATGAACGCACGACGATTATTCCGACTTTTCACATGCCCACTTTCAAGTACTTATTGAACTTGATCATGCCATGTCTTTATCGGTCTTCCTCGACTTCTATATCCAGGCACACTCGCATCATAGATTCTTAATTTTAGTGTCTTGGTATGTTTTTAATATTACATAACAATTATTGACCTTTCTAATTGAATTCTAACTAAGTAACGAAATAATTACTAGCAAACCCCGAATTTTCCCTTCACTCGGGTAAAACCAATTTATTGATACCATTACTTGAGCACAGATTACAAAATAATTGCTTTATGTTTCCAGAAGGAACCTAATCCTTGTTTACTCGCCCTTTTCAACCCCTTGCCCTGGAATTAACAGTTTAAAATGTTAAAGGGGTGTGAAATACTGTGATGGTATTGAAAAATGTCTTGTCTTTCATGTAGGTAATAGGTTCACTGTCGACACATAAAATATTTATTGAAAAATTAATATGGATCGGTAAACAAAAAGCTTCCATTAAATCTGCATAGATTACCAACTTGTTACTACTACTCCTACTTTCCTTTACCCGCGCCCAATGGTGCATAGGGCACAGCATCGGTACACCAAATGCAGTGTATCTTGATCATTTTATTACATGACGGTAAGATGATCAGTCATACGCTTCAGTGCCAGTTCAAGGTATCACAACTTGCAACACCTTTATTGTTCTTCTTTTAACACAAGGTTTTTTTTATTTGGTTTACGTCAGAGTTCCGGTACGTGTCTTGAGAACACAGGAACTGGCAGTCGATCGCAGCTTTTTCCGGAATCCATATGCACCATATAGTGAATGATAGCGTATTGATGGTGATGATCATCAGATAATTAGTAGTGTTTGCGCCACTTTCTTGTAGGAAGTTTAAATATAATCTTTCTGTTTTGTTAATATGTGTGTGTGTCTTTTGGCTTGATTGATTGTCCATTGGGCACTTGTTGGAGTCGGGAATACAATTTGAATCCGGTCTCTATTGGCGGCGTAACACGCATGCGCCGACCGAAATAATTAAGTTACAAATTGACCACAGAGCGCGCGGTTCGGTATTGTTTTATAATATTATCTCCGCTCCAATTTTGCTTTTAAAAGCAGTAAAATCTGACAACAATCGTTATCGCCTCGAGTTTCGTGTGTTCCATATGCTCGTACTGAATATCCAGCGGCGCCGACGACTTGCGAGGCGATTTATATACCTGCTACAGGAGAACAGTTTCGGGTGAGTGTTCGTTTTGGTTATATCTCTCGACCAGAAGACCACACGTGCACATTTTGATTATTATCTCTTATTTTCAATTTTTTGAACCAGCGACCTTCGGATGAAGCGCTGAGGCTTTCTGTTGGAAGATTGCGCGATCATTCCCCGGGCGTTATAAATTGCCTATTCAAGTAGTATATTGGGTACAATATGTCGTGATGATGTTGTAGGTAGTCTTCATCAATCCGTTTCTATGAGACCATTCCACAAACTTTCCAAGCATCATCGGCATAGTGTTCATCAATATCCGTTAATTACTCCTACCTAAAATAAGAATATTCCAAAAACTGGTAGATTCCAAGACTTTATATCTCTAGGTTCGAATTCCAGCACAATTAGTTTCCTGCTTTAACTCTATTTCCCTATAAAAGCAGTTCCACTAGGAATGTAATGAGTATATTTAAGAACTCATATGCTTTTTTTTTGTTAAGTGAAATAAACGAATAAGACGTAAAAATGATATTTTATTTTTATTTGTTATTTTTTTGGCTAAGAACCTGGTTTCCTACCACGATATTTACGGGTTCGAATCTTAGAAAAATCGCAAATTATAACTACTTAAATCACACTGCTTGTGTATCAATGCAATGCCCTATGCACCATTGGGTGCGGATAAGGGATAGTAGTATTAAAATACGGATAAATAATCGTCGATCGAGACATGTTACTGTTTAAAAAAAATTTGAATCTTATTTGTAAAACTATCCACCCACGTTAGTAATGAAATTAGTTCCTAGCGAAAGCTCAGGGGTCAGGCTAATGGGATCCAATAAAGTGAAGCCGCGCCCCTAGTAAACTTTACACAATAACGCTTGACTAAGCATTACATTACGCTTATTATAAACTAAACAGAACATATATTCACATATCGCGTCTCGAAAATATACAAAAGAGGTTTGTCAGGTACATGTGTTATCAACTCGAATATAATACTGACCGATATCCTCAAATATGCAAAGAACATCACCTGCTATCTTTAATTAAGCGTCGTGAAATAGCCGATATTGTTTTCCTATAAAAATAGCCTCTGGAGCAATAGACTCCCCAGAACTTCTATCTAAACTTTCCATAAATATTCCCCGTAAAACCCTTCGTAACAACCCTATTCTTTATACCCCTCTGGTACACACTAACTACAGAAAAAATCTTATATATGGCGAGCCTCCAATAACTTCAATAAATTATCTAAAACATCGAATATAGATTTATTTAAGAATAACCATGGTGATGTGCGGCGTTTGCTATCCAAATGAAATCATACTTGTTGAGTTAGGATTTTTTTTTTTTCCTTTTTTCTTATAATTTTTTCTAGAATAATCTTACGATGAGAATATTTTTCTTTTCTTTTTTATCTTTGTTGTTACTACCTGTAAGAACTGTAATTGGTTACTCTGCTTTTTCTTTTTATGTTATTTTAATGATTATATTTGACTGTTTGGTTTTCCTGTAAATAAATAAATAAATAAACAAATACTATATTAACATCTCAGTTTTTACCACGGTGAAGATGAACTTTTTGCTTCAACGGACGAAAAATAACGTATCTCAAGGCTCCACTAAGGTAAAACATCGGACTCATCAGGTAAATTTAGTAATGTAATCATATGTATATTTTGACACTGAAAATTTCACCATTAATCCATTTTAAGCCGTTCAAATCCTGGATTTGAAATTACGTTAGTGTATTTTAACCACCCTCACAAACCTTGCAGCAATAGCAAAGGGCGTAATTCACTTGGCCCGTTACCATAGCAACCTGCCCTTTCACCTGGCCTCCATACAAACTACCGCGAACTCAGCTGTTGGAACCCTTTTTACCTTTTGCATTTTGTATTACGATATTATTTGATCAAATTAATCACCAACTTAAGAGGGATAGTTAGAAATCAACATCCCAAGAGACAGCGTCACATTAAACAAATAATAAAAATTTTGCTCTATTAGGTTTCATTTAACAAAAAGAAGATAAAAAAGTATATAGGTACCAATCATTTATTAAAGTGGCAATTAAAGGCTAGTTTTTATTATTTTTCTTTTTGTGTATTGTTTTTATACGTTGGCAGGTTTTTTTAAAGTTACAATCCTAGGATTGATCTAAAGGACCCGATTCTTTCATTAGGCTCTGTCACCCTGTCAAGGCTGGCCTTTTCATCCCTTGGTAGCTGCTACAACGCATAAAAAATTAAAAAATCGTGAAGAACCAATTTTAGATGGAAGTTTTATCACCACCGCGAAGTGGTAAAATGAGCAAGCAATTCTTTAGCACGGATTTTATTATCAGATCTGAATATTAAATATAACAGAATTATTAAAAGGTTGTTCATCTCTTAAGCGCTTCCATAGCACGAGCCAGACTAGAACCCTCGTTGCTCTCCTCTCTATCCAGTTCTCCATTTACCTCTAAGGCTGTGTGCTGCATGCGGCTCGTCTACTCCTCGCGCCCCAAGGGGGTTTCTAACAATAGGGGATGTTTTAAATTCTTATTAAAACACGATACGTGTATGTCAACATGTAACCATAATCTATTTTGTCTAAAATTTATGCTAGAAGCACTTACTTTGTAGTAAATTAATTATAAATAATAAAATACCTTGTTTATATTATACTAAACTGTAATAATATTTTTCTCCCGATCGACGACGCAATGGTTTCGAAATAATACGAGTTTCGTATGACGAAGCACGTATTACTATCCCTCGATACTATACTTATTGTTTCGAAACCAGTCTGTGGAAAAAGATTGATAAAGTTTAATAGTTATAAACCAAGTATTTTTATTTAAATGATTTAAATCTGTTTACTATTTTAGGTGTTGGTCGTAAGTATTATTGTTGGCTTTAAAGTTTTATTAAATTTGTACATAAAATATTATGGAATGTGATGTAGACAAATCATGTGATTTTTTTGTCACTAATTTACTGCATAAATACTAGACTTGATACTATGCATTTATTACCAAATCATTATTTTATACCCCACATTAACTGCCCTTGGTGTACTAATTTAGTGCCTTATGCACCATTAGGCGTGGATAAAAAAAAGTAAAAAAGATACCTACGTACATCAAATTTATATAATAGAATAAGATAATTTAAAAGTGATACAAAATTACTCCCTTTCGTTGATTGACTTAGCATTTATTATAACTCTATAATATTATATCATGTATTTATATCAAACTCAATTTTTTGTTCTATGTATTTATTTTTATTTAGTATCAGCTGTTTCACCTTGTGAGGGCAATTTTAAACTATCAGTTTTTAAATGGTCTTACAGGATAGATTAAAAATGCCCTGACGAGGCGAAACAGCTGTCACTAAATAAAAATAATAAAAATAACAAAAAATTGAGTTGCATTGAAAATAATATTACTTCCTTTCCTTTATCTGCACCAAATCGTGCATAGGGCACTGCATTGGAAGACGAAAAAGTGTATGTCGCTTTTGTAAATTTTAAATAGAATTATAAGATTTTCAATCGAATTTCCAGTTGCGCTTACAAAGTAGAAAAATGAAATAATAGAGTTAAAAGCTCTAAAACCACTTACTAGTAAAACTTCAAAGCTTCACGCTCAAAGGATGTGAGCGGATAAAAGTTCATTGTGGACATATCGGAAAAGCTCCCAGCACTCGCGGACACAATTAGGGAAATTTCAATTACTGGCTAATTCATTTTTCATGCATGGCAACCCATGAGGGGATATGGATTTTGTCATTTTATCTTCACGAGCTCTGGCAACATTTTGATAGAACAAAATTTTTAATACTTTATTGATGACCCCAAGATTGGAAAATTTCATATTTGATTAAATAAATATAAATGGGATGGAATAAATGTAGCTGAGAATGTAAAAAATTAAGTTGGCGGAAGCGTTTTAAATATCCTATATAGATAGTTTATAATATTTATGTAGATAGTAAATGATATTCACATAAACCAAATGACAAGTCAGTTGTGGAAATTATTCGGAAACATCAAATGAAAAACTTTGAACGTTTTAAAAGTCAAGCGCGTGTAGATATATTATTCTCCGAATAACACCACCTCCAGTGTAACACGTTCATTTTATTATATATATATGTCTCACGCTTCAGTACCAGTTCAAGGCACCAGATTTTATTTTAAAATCTTAATACAAACGGCTTTTTATTTAAAATGTGAACCGCTTTACCAAAAGACTGACAATACGTAGTTTCACGTAAAGTAATTACAGAAACTTGATGTTGAATATATTTATATGTACATGTACAGGGTGTAACAAAACTCGATGTACAAGCGGGAAACTGGGGAATCTACAGCGTATTTGAAGACGATTGTGTAATATGACTTTTTAATCTGGGCTTGAAATTTTTTTAAATTTCTTCTCACAAAAGTTTTTATAAGTATGGCAGATTAAGTAAAATTGCTCAAAATCTTATTAAAACGTGTTTTTTTAATTTAGTTTTCTTTATAAATAGTATTAATTTGGGTAAATACATGATACTTGATGACAATTGCAAAAAAAATTCAACTTCGTACTCAATTTTCTCGAAAATTAAGGGTCAAAAAAAAAAAAATTGTCCCACAAAATCGACTTCAAATATGATGTGGATTCACTGGTTTCCCGCTTGTACATCGAGTTTTGTTACATCCTGTATAAAACAAACGGAGATTCTTAACTTGGCTTATAATAAATAGCCTTATATATTTTCAAGATAAAGTTTTATTCTCTTTTTTCTAACCTGCTAGCTGAACCACAAGAAAGTTAGCTTCTTAGCTCTAAGAAAAGCTAGTTATAAAGTTAGAAGAAATTAACTCAAATCCACCTTTTATATTTTTTCTTATAAAGAAACACCCATAACCCCCCAGTCACGGACGTACCCTTCTGAAACCCTCTCGTTAGCTCGTTTGGGGGTAAATTTAATTTTCATTGATTTTCCATCCCTCTTAGTGGAACAGAAATAAGGGTAGAGAAAGAAAATCCATAAAAACTTATACGTGCTGTCAAAATGGAATCTTATCTCTTTGATCAGACGCGGATTCTGCTTAATGTTACTTTGATGATTAAAATACGCCCTTTGATCATAAAACGAATAAAATATAATAAAAAAAATGAACTATTCTGAATTTAGCAATTTTGGATAAGTAATATGTAGGCATTTAAGCAATATTTGGTCTACAACCTATGTATAGTAAAAAAACATGAAAAATAGAATATAAGCAAATAGATAATCCACATTTTGTTTCAGAGTTTCTTTGTCTCTGTTGGGATATCAATAGAATCAAAAATACATGGTTTCGTATTAATTTTTAAAGTTTAATTTTTAAATGTAAGATAATTTAGAATAAAGTTTCTTGTGTTTTTGTTACAAATTTATTATCGACCGGTGATTTGTCAAAGCATTCAAATAAATAATACTCATCCGAACCCAATTATAAGAGATGTGTTTTATAATGGAGTAAAAGACAACATTTATAATAATCTTATGCATTGAAGGATCATGTAACAACTTCCTAATTTAAAAAAATAAATAAATGATAAGTGGAAATTCTGGCACGTAAGTGACATCTATCGCCTTTTTACTGAAGTTACCGAGAAATTGGAAATACGGAATTGAACTTCGCGCATCCTTCTTGTCTTTTCAAAATGGCCATTTGTGTCTGTAAGTGATATTTTGAAATGTGTTCAAATCGGAAAAACAGAAGGGTACTCCTCGTAGATGGAGAAGTGTGCTCCGAAAACATAAGTATAATAGATATTATTGATATCTCAATAGAGACGGAGAAACTCTGGAAACGAATGTGGGTTATCTAGGCGTTTACAGGGCTTATGACTGTCATTGGCTGGGTTAAGTGGCCAACTGATGTATCTACAACATTCCCATTCCCCGATCAACCTGACAACCATATATGACAATTTTTTTGAAACTTCTATATATGTTGATTTTGTACAGAAAGTATCCACATTTTGAGTTTGGTTTTTCGACATATTTTTATATTTTTTCTCTGAAATCGGTATTACGTCGTTCCGATGTCGGGGGGGGGTTTCACTAGCCCAATGACAGGTCATAAGACCTGTAAAACCCCTAGAAAACCCACATTCATTCCAGAGTTTCTCTGTCTCTGTTGATTATATCAATATATTCTGATATCAGCCCAGCATGGGTATAATCAGTAATTTGTCTATAAGTATTTGTATTAAGTTAAAAATGTTGTTGTTATAAGTATATATTTAAAAACAAGTAACATTTGCATTACAGAAAGTAGGAAAACAGGTTCGGCGGGAAATCGGGGATTTGAGCCTAGGACTTTCATTCCGGAGTCTGCGACTCTTACCACTCAACCAAAGCCCGGTTCCGTTTTATTATTTGTGAATAATAAATCATACTAACATGGCGTAAACAAATCTAGCAGTTACAACCCGAAAACTGGTGAATCTACATCACATTTGGAGTTCGAATGTGTAAACATGACTTTTGTAATCTGAGCTTTAGAAAAAAAAATCTTACAGAAGCTTTAATATGTACCGTACCTTTCTTAAGTAAAATTGCACAAATTAATATTAACATTCAGTTTTTGCTTATGGTTTCTTTATGGATAGTATTTTATTTGAGTAAACAAATTATATGTGAAAATAATTTGCAAGAATTTTCTCGAAAAATAAACAACTTCTTACTTATTTGTCATCGAAAAACTATGGTTCCAATAAAAAACTTATTTAACACAAAATCGATTCCAAATATGATGCTAGAGTCAATGGTTTCACGCTTGGTATACGTCGAGCTTTGTTACACGATGTTTATATATTTGTATATCTACCTACGACTTCAGTTTTGGTAACCTTATTTCAAATTTATCACCGAGTATAAGAACACATCAGACAAATTCATTTGTTATTGAAATTGCAATATGTACATGTTTATGATACTAAATTATTTATAAATTGACGCTCAGAGAAAACATGCAACACCTGCTACTGTTACATACTACTAATCTTCTTCTTTTGCCACGTTCGCTCTATGTGGAGCATGGTGGACATCACTAGGAAACCTACAGGAGACCCTGTCACCGCTTACTATACTTCTACTAACTACTCTGCCTTATCCGCACCATTGGTGCTTTAGGCACACCTAAGTGCAGTGAATCCTTAGATCATTTGTTACATGACAAGCAAGATGATCAAGTCTTTTCGCCTACAGCGCAAGTACCAAGTATCATATGTAATATTTTTGTGGTGAAAAATCCCATTCAAATAAATTATTTCATATTGACTTCTCCTTCAGGAATCGAAACCGCGATTCATTCTTGGCAGCCAAACACTGGCTTAGATTATCTATTGCTCTAGTTTTAAGCTTATTGTAATTGCTCGATTATAACTTTATAAATTAATCAAAAGTAATAAATAATTTTAAGCAGTAATTTGATGTATTAATAATTTTGGTTATGAATCATGAATTCATAACATCAATGTAAGCAAGAAAGCAGAATAAATTCAATTGTTCACAAACGACTTAACGTCAACCCTCAAATTAAATTCAATATGGAAATAAGGCTTGCGAGTACGCCAAGGGGATATATTTATCATTAACGAATTCATAACGACAATAAATGTATGTACGTCCCTAATTACCAGATGACAAGGGAGTGTAATTTAAAACATTATACACACAATCGTATATTCATATTTTGTTTATTGTATTCATATTATAGTCTAATACATATAGGGATCGGGAGGGAGAGTGATGCTGACTGGATTAATTTAAAATATTCAATATTAAAATAGAGGATTATGCTGTTGGCGTCTTAGCATACATATTATAAGTGATTATTAAAAATTAAAATTCGAAGCACGGAGTTGGAAAACTAAGTATGAAAGTCGATTACATGCAGTTGAAATGCGATCTCTCGGGCGAATGTGTGGTAAAAACTAAGTATGATAGGTGCACTAATGTTGAAATTAGAGCAGAATGCGAGGCTGAGATTACGGATTATCGACAAATTAAAGAAGGTCTTTTTCGTTGGTTCGGTCGTTGGTAGAGCGAATGGATGATGAAAAGAACGGCTTAAAAAAAATATGATGCGACTGTGCCAGGGATGTAGAAGATCGAGGAAGGCGAGAAAGACATGGACCGTGGATCAAGTAAAACTAGTGCTTGAAAGTGGGCATGTAAGAAGTCGGAATAATCGACGTGCGTGCTACGAGAAGATGTATGAATGTGGAGGAAGCCAGGAGAAGTAAGCCAGGACAGCGTGTTTTGTGGCGTTCTCCCCCTATCACCTGTTCGTTAGTAGTTAGTTAGTTAAATATTAATTAGTGAATACCCCGTCTTATTCCTCAGGATATTTTAATTTTATTTAATTTATTTGTTTATTATTGGAAATCAACGGCCATGAACATAATAAAAAGAATTCAATATAAGTGAGCAGATCATGAGGCCAATTGCCCATTTCACATTTTATTTATGTAGACAGAAACAACAAAAACAGGAGAGGAAACTAAAGGAAGAAAGAAATCGAAACACTAATGTGATTGTTTGTGGTGTGTTTGTGCTGGTGCGTGGTGTGTGATGTAGGTGTGGTTTGGTGTGGTGTGGTTTTATTTTGTGTATTTTGTGTTAGAGTAAAGAGGGTGCAAGGTGTAGAGTTATAGTCGTGGCAATAATCCCCTAAGCGAGCTCCGAATTATGCTTCCCGCAATGAACATCATACTAAATACAATGGCAAAACACAATCAAAGACCTCAGCCCAGATCCTTCACCCCCCACGACCTCCGCCCTCACTATTAAATAAATTTGATTTACTGGTCAACTTACGTAGAGCGTTTTACCTGAAATACGTTATTTCTTTTTCTGAATTTAATACATTAATTGGCATACAAAAATAGATTATTATAAAAAGGAATATTGGGATTATTTTCAGTACCTGGAGCTAATATATGATGTGGAAATTGCTATATTCGGTTTTACATCTATCTACTAAAAATTTTAATGAAAAAAAACTATTCATGACTATCTTTTGTTTTATTTTATGCGCACTTTTATCGTCCTGCAGCTACAAAGCGCTTCTATGGACGGTTGGAACTCAGCTTCACCACGTACAAATTAAATTAAAAACTATTTTACTAAAAAACGCGATACAAGTGACATACTTTATTCCACTGATAGCAGATAGAGTCTAGAATCCAGGTCGTCTTGCAGCTACAGAGCGCATGGACTATTGGAATGCCAGCTTCCATCTGATATCAGTAATTGGGGTTAATGATTTTGCGAAAAAGTTTAGCAGTTTCAAAAAATTGGGGCAGGATTACAATACATATTTTTAACCTAACTATTTACTAAAGATGGCTTGAATTTACCGAGAGAGACTCTATTACAATTTAAAGTAATTATCGTATATTTACACACAGGAAATTGTTAATATAGCTAATGTAAAGATGTCATTTGTTTTTTGCGTTTTTTTAAAAGCATCCAATATATATCAATATCTACTTATACAAATACATAAAAAAAATAACTGTCAGGTCAGCCAAACGTCGCGCCGACTACTTAATATTCCATCCAGTTATCGCCTTATACGGGACAGTTTGCAAACTGCAAAAGAAACTACAGTTTTCTGTCCCGTGTCAAGTGGGCTTTACAGCATAAATTGATTCTGTGATAAAACCAATCGTATTTGTTTCAACTCGCTAAAAACAATTTTTATTATGATTTATTAATATTTTTTTATTTTATTTTAGATACTTTATCTCATTTATGGTACAAAAATTAATTCATTATTCACTGTGGAATCCAAAGTAACGTAATTAATAAAGTTTTTATAATTACTTTACTATTAATTTTGTTAAGGTGCCATGCTATGATTGTAACTAACTCTTGTAAAAACAGAGGTGCGCTAAAATGATATATCTTTGAAAAAAAAAAGTAATACTTGACTATTCTTACAGTGCATTTCAACCATTTTATTTTGTTAAGGTAACGAAATCTAAAGATTCCTTTAACTCCCAATATCCGATCCACTCAGCTCAAGGAAAAGCAATTGATAGATGGTGTTCGTAAGTTCAGCGACAAAGCCTCGGTAATCTTTACGTGTTGGTCGATTTTCTACTTTGGGGGTTGGGGGTAGATTGATGAATTAGGGGAGAGTTGAAACAGGGTTGAAACAATAATACTATTATTGATATCCTAACAGAGACAGAGAAACTCTGGAAGCGAATGTGGGCTATCTAGGCGTTTACAGGGCTTATGACCTGGCTGGGTTAACGACATTGGGAACGACGTAGACGAGTTCAATATAAACTATTTAAATGAAAACACTTTGTTATCAGTTCCAAAAATTTGTCATACACAGGGTTATTTTTTTGTCAGTTAACAAAAAAAAACCCTGAATATAGTATCGTTAATAGAACCCATTTCAATAAAAAAACATGTACTTTTTATTTTCATGATTTATTATTTTTCGGACGCTCCGCCTATGTCTTTACAATTTCTGATGAATTATTTGGGTGCACTTTTCTTTTTTTTTATTTGAGAAAGGACATGTTGAAATGGGTTCTATTAACGATACTGAATTCAGGTTTTTTTTTGTTAACTGACTAAAAAATAACCCTGTATATGGTTATCAGATGATGGGCGGAATGGGGAATGTTGTAGTACATCAAGTAGCCACCTAATCCAGCCTTATTCTTTAAATAATTCATTTGCGAAGTAAATATTTATCTTCTGACCAAAATTTTTTTTTTTTAAATTTAAATCAAAAATTAATTTTACATGTATTCCCCATGAGTTACAATACACTTATTTTTAACATGGACAGAATTCAACAGAGAGTAAGAAATGCTAAAATTATCATTTTAAGATAGTGGCGTAAGACTACGCCTATAATGCATAAAACCAATCGCTACAAAGTAACGACATTAGTTTTGTGCTTGTGGATATTAGTTTAATGCCACTATAATAGCGAATACTTAATAAACCAAATTTAAAAAACTAAAAATTATTGGTACCAGCCCTGATTCCTGATGACCCAAGCAGTGTCGGTTTTTTCACCAAAGCCAGGGGTAATTTGTGGAACATATCGGTCATTTAACCGCCAGAAACCCTCACTTCTCCACGCTTCTTCCTAACTACTCCCTCACTCTCCCGGTCTGCTCATTCATCCATTATTTTTTCTCTTTTATTCAAGATAGGATATGCGACTATTTGTTAGCCTACGAAAAGTCGGGGAAAAAAAATAAAATTGTTCTATCCTTGAAGGAGGCTCTTTATTAATTTGATCAAATACGGACTGGTTTTATAAACATCCGTTAGGAACGCTTGGTTTAGTAATCAGGTTTCATACATTTGTACCGAGTATTACCCGCTTAGTATATCAAACGTCAAGCTGAACAATCCACAACTGACGCGCGTCGGGCGGCGTTGTAAAATGACATTATTTTGTCGACACAATTACAATTTTTAAAATTTCAGCTATTAAAAAAAATTAAATTGATAGTTATTTGAAATGTTTTCTTCTGTTTGTTACAGGATGGAAGGAATCCCTTTTTTCCTTGCCAAAAAGGTGGCTAAGCACATCAGAGGACAGCACAGAAAAGACATCGGAATTTGACGATGGATCTGTAAGTAGAAAATTTTTCTTTAACGATGACTCGTATAATCATCATCATCACCATATCAGCACGTGAAGGTCCACTGTGCCAAAATCTCCCGTGCATCCTCCCCACGTCCACGTCCCGCAGCTCTGACGCAAACTGCCGGCGAATTGTCAACAGTGGACGTCCAGGACGCCGAGAACCTGAAAACTTGTAAAATACATTAAAATTGGCATTCCATACTAAAAAAATACTACCGTGCCTAGTGTTGCCCAGTGACGGCTAGTGACCCACTACGTCATCACTAGGCATCTACGCCATCACTAAATATCTACGTCAATCGTTTCAAAGTGTGAGAGTATTGGCCTGAGTGCTGGAGTCTTTAGACGGTGGAATTTAATAATATGTGGTGTTATGAAATTTTTAGAAAATTTATTTTCTAGGAAATTATTTTTCGAAGACTATAATTTCCCAAATTACAACGGGATTTGCGAAAATTCAGCCTTTAAAGTTGGGATTTAGGTATAACAGTTTTAGAAACACTGCTCCTAACAAAAGTTCTCTAACTTGGTTCTACCCAATTTCTTCTCCTTGTAGTTTCTACTTTCTACCCTCATTACATTATTACGATTCAAGTTTCCTTCTTTTATCTTTATGGTTTGCGACAAGGGATGGTTTTATTAGTAGGACATTCTGAAAACGGGTTATCTTTTATGTGTTATGATATTGTAATCAATAAGGACCATGTTCAGAATTTAAAGCTAGTTGAAAATATATTGTATAAGACATAGATTATTCATTTATCTGATTTTGAAGGTGTCTTCTTAAAACTTCGAAAAAAAAGACCGCATTACAAAAGAATCACTAGAATTTTGTTTCCTTTCAATTTAGAAAGATACACCTGGAGGTATGAATAAATGAAGTTACTGATGTTATATTTTGATGAAATGTTGTTTCTTCTTATTCAAATGCCACCGTAAGGTGATGAATCATCATCGTCATCATCATCATTCCATGTCGACTCTCTGTGTAGAGCTTACGGATTCCACAAACGGCCTCCAAGATAAGCGACCGGTAGCCTGTTCCCCTACATCCTCCCAAGTCAAAGTCACGTCTCCAGTTCTGACATAAATATATGTACATAAAATGCCAACGAATTGTCAACACTGGTCGTCCAGTACACCAAAAACATGATGCATTGTAAAATAGGTAAACGTGGCAAAAGCTATTGGAAGGCAGACATAATGGCCCAGTCAGTTGGGTAACACTAAATCTACCCACTTGACAATCATATAGCCTACTCTTTCCATTCAATTCAATTTCTTAAATATTACAGAAAAGAGACAAACGATTTCTCTGAAAACCTTTGTCATTTATGAAACGTAAATTAACAAAAAATAATGACGGCAATACAATGGCTTTAGCAACAAATCACGTGGTAAAGGGAGGTAACTAACTAACCATAACCATCACGCCATTTCCCCGTAGGAGTAGGCAGAGAGGATAGAACGCCATACCACTCTGTCCTGACAGACTTCCTTTGCTTCCTCTACATTCATATATCTTCTCATGCACATACGCCGATTATTCCGACTTTTCACATGTTTAAGTACTTGACGTACTTGGTCATGCCATGTCTTTCTCGGCCTTCCGCGGCTTTCTACATCCAGGCACACTTGCATTTAAACTTCTTTTAGCCGTTCTTTCATCACTCATTTGCTCCACATGACCAAACCAACGTAAAAGCCCTTTCTTAATTTTGTCGATAATGCTTAAAGCGTAAAGGGAGGTAAATTCATATAATCAAATGAACGGATATTCAAATGTTTTTATCACGTAATTCCTTTGTCTTTATGATTCTCTTTCCTTAACATATTCATCAGAATTTAAGCGGCAACTATCCGAGTTTATTAAACTTACTTATTATTGATATAATCGAACCAAAGATTTTTAAAAAACCTTTTAATGAAGAAGATGCGGCCTCTAGTACTTGTGACCACTTTTACTAGAAGCGGTAGATCCCCGAACAATCACAGCTCTGTTTCAAAAGCTCTGATTGGCTGTTTCAAGTATTGTCACAACGCCAACGGTTGCTATAGGAACGTTGCATTTTTTTCTTTAAATTTTTATCATCTATATTTTACCTTAGTAATGAAGGAAAGCTAAAAAAATTACAAATTCGGCAAAACAAAGCAATGCGAATCATATTGAAGTGCAAACATTAAAAAAATGATTAAACTCTTGAATATTATGTCAGTAGACCAAATAATTAAATATAATGGTGCCAATGAAATTAACAAAATGGTTAAAGGGATAATTCCAAGACATTTGCAAAACAAATGAAAAAACAATGACTTTTTCATAAATATGCAACAAGAGGCTCAAAAAATATAAGATTAGAAAAGAAAAGAAATACTCTGTCACAGAATTGTCTCATGTATAAGGGCATCAAAATGTATGAGGAGATGCCAGATGAATTAAAAAATGAACAAAATTTAAAGTTATTAAGGGTTAAGTGTAAAAAAATATATATTAGTGTAGATATTATATCATGGCTAAATTGAATTAATAATAATGATAGGATAAGAATAGTTAGGAAAAAAATAAATAAAGTGCAATGTAAAATATATTACTTTATGTAAAAAAATATATATACTAAATAAATATAATAATAAAAAATAAAAATAAAATTTTGTATAAGAATTTTTTAAGGCTATTCTCCAGACTCATATTCTTTGAGTAGAACCTCCTTGGTACAAAGTTTAAAAAGTTTTTTCTTTCCAGAAGGAGCAGTTACCTAAACTGCCCCTGCCTCCTCTCGAGCAGACCTTGGCGCGCTACCTGGAGGTGCTGGAGCCCCTGCTGGGGCCCGCGGGGCCCCGCATGGCCGCTGCGCGCCAGCACGTGCGCGTCTTCGGGGCTCCGCACGGGCCCGGCGCGCGCGCCCAGGCGGCCCTGGAGAGGCGCCGGGAGGAAGTTGACAACTGGGTAAGGCGGACATTAAAAATGAAGACCAAGATTTAAACGGGAGGATAAAGAGAGCCAAAGCCCGATTAAGGCTGCAGCGCCATCGGAGAGAGAATGTCAAAATCTTGTTATCCTTATTTTTTACTATTTTCCATACAAAGATGAATAAAAACGCCCTTTTATATTTATTATATTTCGATACTTGACTCTTTTTTATAGCTAAGTTTTCTTTATGATTAAATAAAACGATGTTATGTGTTACTATTGGTTTATTCTATAGAAATAGATATTTCTATAGAATAAACCGATAGTAAGACATAACATCGTTTTATTTAATCATAATTCATTATGAAGTGTTACAAAGTGAGTGCCGAATCAATCAACAAAATAAGTATTGCAATTTCACTTTTCCGGTATTTTTCTGTATAAGATCTGTATTCTAATTTAGTGTCTTTTCACCAGTCGATGGGAGAACTTTTCTCCCGAAACCAAGTAGTGTAGGTAAATTCTATTTCTATAGAATAAACCAATAGTAAGACATAACATCGTTTAATTTAATCATAATTTATTATGAAGTGTTACAAAGTGAATGTCGAATCAATCAACAAAATAAGTTTTCTTTGTTTATTTTCTTTTCATTTTGAATGTTCTTCTTTTTTTCACTTTTCTAACTTTCCCTTTCTCTCTTTTTTTAATTTTTATAAATTTTTTCCTTTCTTTCTCTCGTGTTTCTATCTTAATTCAGTTGATTTTTTTACGATGTTTTCACCATACATTTCTCTTATTTAAACATACTACTAATAGTAGAAAAATACATTGTCTGTTGTACGAAATTTTTAATGCTCTTAATTTTTTAGTGCCGATTATTGTACCAACCCTTATGTATGGTAGTGAAGCGTGGTGTTGGAAAAAGAAGGATGAAAGTAGACTGAATGCAGTTGAAATGCGATCTCTCAGGCGAATGTGTGGTAAGACTATGTATGATAGGTGTACAAATGTCGAAATTAGAGCAGAGTGCAAGGCTGAGATAAGCATTATCGACAAAATTAAGAAAGGTTTTTTACGATGGTTCGGTCATGTAGAGCGAATGGATGATGAAAGAACGGCTAAAAAAATATATGATGCGACTGTGCCTGGATGTAGAAATCGAGGAAGGCCGAGAAAGACATGGCATGATCAAGTAAAACCAGTGCTTGAAGGTGGGCATGTAAGAAGTCGGAATAATCGACGTGCGTGCATGAGAAGATGTATGAATGTGGAGAAAGCAAGAGAAGTGTGCCAGGACAGAGTGGTGTGGCATTCTATCCTCTCTGCCTACCCCTTCGGGGAAATGGCGTGATGGTTAGTTAGTTAGTTAGATTATTTGATATTACATCAGCTCTCTTTTACAAGTTCAAAACAACTTTGATTTCAGGCATACGAGTATTGGTTTAACGACATGTACATGGATGTCCGTTTACCAGTGATGGTCAACTCTAGTCCAGGAATGGTCTTCCCACCAAGGAAGTTCCTGACTGCTCAAGCTGTGTCCAAGTTCGCCGCTTGTATGGTGGATGGAATTCTAGACCATAAAGAGATGCTGGATAGGTAAAACTTCACCTTCTTCAGCTCTCTTGTTTCCAGTATTGGCGTCTCTTTTTTGTCGCCACCCGTCCCTATTCCTGCGATGTTTTTAATATCGTCAGACCATTTTTTTTTGGTCTTTTGACATTTCCTCACCCCCGTTCTAGGTCGTCACTTTTCACAAAATTAATTAATCAAAAAAATAAAAAAATAAACCAAAATTTGTTAAAATTCTAGAGTGAAAGAATACATTAAGAAATTAGAGACTTTTTAGTATCGAAATAACGATTTTTCGGAATTATAATAATTATTATTACTCTTGATTTGCTAATAAACTACAAAATTTCAAATTAATTAAATAAAACACTTTGTTATTTAGACCACTTGAATTTATTTAAGCACTACTCTAGTTTCGAAAAACAGAACTTTCCATCATCAGGTGTAGTAATATAAGTAAGTTTATTACTACACCTGATGATGGAAAGTTCTGTTTTCCGAAACTAAGTTCTGCTTAAATAAGTTCAAGTGGTCTAAATAACAAAGTGTTTTATTTCATTAATTTAATCATGTTATTCCACAACGTTAATGCCAACTCAATAAATAATATACAAAAGTTCAGTAAGATGTGTTTTTTCGTTCGGGAAGGCGCATCGTTTTAAAGATATAACCAATTTCTAAAAGGATTGGATTTGAAAAACGGTATGTTTTTGATGGGGAAACTATTGAATCCTGAAGATTTGCGGAAACCATATTTTATTATATATTATTTTTTTTCACTTTCCAAGATCTTATTTTATTTTTAGAGGAGAGCTTCAAACGGAGCGTTGCACGTCACGCGAGAAGGGACAACCAATGTGTATGGAACAGTACTACAGACTGCTGACGTCATACAGGGAGCCAGGAGTTGGAAAAGATCGCCTGGTGACCCTCCCCCGTCCTCCACCAGAAACCACCGACACCAGAGATGAGCACATCATTGTGGCTTGCAGGAATCAGGTATGGCTTTTGATAATCTTACTAATATTTAAAAAAATAATTACGAATGATTGGAGGACCAAAATAGAAATTAATCAAGAAAAATTAAAAAATTCAGTTTACAAAGAAATACAATAAAAACACATATACATTAAGAAAATAAACGAAAAATCCACCAAGGCAAAGCCTGTTTGTGGGTATACTGTGAAAGTCCAATAGTATGCACGTGGCAAAAGAGAAAAATAAAGTTATGTAAAAATGGAAAAATAACAGATAATGTAAACGTAAGATAGTTAAAAAAAAAGAATAGAAGATATTGGTATCTTTATACCGGAAGAAGAAGGGAAATTATTATAATATAATAAAATAAAAAATGATGTAGATTATGTTATTGTTATGGTCTTTATAGTAAGAATGATTCTGCCTTTACACTATGTATCCAACTTTGTGTTAATTTTTTAAAATTTGGAAAATTTGACAATGCCATTTTAATCTGAAAGATTAAGCTGCTCAAAGGAAATTAAAAAATCATAACATGAAAATAACAGTTTTCAATTCGCTCAGCAGTATTTCTTTTAGAATAGTTAATAATCAATTTTAAGCCATGTGGTGGTGTAAGGTTAGAGTTATGGACTCAATACTTGAGTTTAAATCCCTCTCAACCGCAATTTGTCATCTAAAATTAATTTTTTTTCAGTTCTATTGACGTGGCCGTTTATTAATCGCGGACCGCCGGAAGGATAGCTACTCCATAATACACTACAGAACTGGAATGGCTTTATACACTTCTAGCTGTACTGAGGTGAAGCCCTAGAGACTCCGCCCTCAGAATTCCCTGGCTCTCAACTAACAGCCCTCCGATGGCGTTACCGGGGCAAAGCGTGAGAACCAACTTGATTGCAGGGTAATTAAATATTATTTCATATATCTATTTTATCCTAGCAAACCCTAAAAAAAACACATCTTATACTGTCACGAAAATTAAATGAATAAATTCAATTTTACGATCATTATAAATTAATTTTTGACTAGGCGTAAGTTTTATCTTCATTGACTTTATTTTATGTAATTTTCCCGTTATATCAAGGTTAAGATAAATATAGTTGCAGTCTGTTTGTTTCAGTAGTAGTCCCTATTTTTTACGATAAAAAATTAAAAAGCATTATAGTATTTCTCACTATATATCCAAACATTTCAATTTGGAGTCTACTTTCAAATAATCAGAAAGAGATGTGCTAGAAAATTGGAAACAAGTTATCATGGAATGGAGTTCAAAATAAGGGATTCTAATCCAGCCTCCGCGGCTTTGATCACTTGACCACGATCCGGTTCCCTTTCTTTTAATCTGAAATCTGCGTTTTACATTTCTTTCATCCTGTTTATTGTTTTTATTTACTCTATTCTGTTATTTTTCCTTTACTTATGTACTCCTTTCCTTTTCGCAGAGGGATTCCAACCGACACAATCTGGTGCTGTTAGCAGGTGATTGTGTGTGGTTCTGCATAGACGTGCCTCTTCCAGTTGGTTGGGTGAGGGTGTCATCTCGGTGCTGATCATGAGACCAGAGATGATACTGAGTATGCTGCAACACATGACCTCTCATCGGATGGTGGTTGTGGCACCTATCAATTCACACATTCGCTGGTTTGGATAAAACTGTGTTCAGTTAAACAGAAAAGACTCCTGAATTACATTTACAATGTCCTTATTTAAAGGCTATTTGAGCCTGTCTTTTTTTCAGAAAATCTTTTAAATCAAAATTAAAAGCAAATCCGAGAGAATCGATAGTTTTTTTAATGCTGTAAAAATGGCAAGAGATTCGTAGTTTTTTAAGCCTGTAAATGGCAAAAAGAAGTAAGAGAATTATAACGTGACACATAATGCTTTCAATGCTCTTTTCACGGTCTTAGTCTATTCTATGATGTGTTAATGACATTAATCGCAAGTTTGCTCAAAGAGTTGGACCATAAAATTTACAGTGTTCTGATCAAGGTCAGAAGTTGCACAAATTAGAAGGTTACAATAACAAAGATCTAGAAAGTTTTCTTCTCTTTTTGGGATCAAAACCCCCATTAACTAACTAGACTAATAAAACTAACCAATACGCCATTTCACCGCAGGGTTAGGCACGAGAGGATAGAATGGCGCCCAGACCATACACTCTGTCCTGAAATACTTCCTTTGCTTCCTCAAATTTATTACCTTCTTCTCATGCAACATACGACGATTTTTCAGAATCTATTCACTGTTCACTTTCAAGTAATTGTCCATGTACTTGGTCACTGCCATGTCTTTTTCGGCCTTCCTCGGTTTCTAAATCCAGATCACAATTGCTTTAAATTGTTTTAGAGGTTCATTCTTCACGTCATTCGCTTCACCTTGACATAACCTTCGTAAAAGACCTTTAATTATTTTGTCGCTTTTTGCTTATCTCAGCCTTGCACTCTGCTCTATTTACGACATTTCTGTACTCTAGCATTCATAGCTTAGGCCATTATGACTACGGAGGCTAACAGTTATGATTATTTCATAACTGTAATAAGTTACGTTATCTTTTTCATATCTTTATTATTTGATTACAGCTTACTTATTACTCTGACGATGGGAACGTGCGCTACTTTGCTATGAGCTAACTTCATCATGCCGAGGTGTGTGAAGTGGGTTCGAAATCCTGTTTTGAGAGGTCGTTTAGCGAGAGCTGTATGGAAGGATCCGGCCTCCAGTCTACACGGTTGGCACCAGCCCATATTCCAACGCCTGAACACACACTGTCCTGGGATATCAATATCGGAAGTTGGATGGGATGATTAAGGTTTTGATGCTAAAGATGTTGGACAGCGTCTGAAAACTACATATATTATTATAATTTGGGACCGGGTTGTAAGTCTCGTGGTAGATTTAAGGACCCGATTAGAAATCTGGTTTCATTATCCCACTCAAGCAAAACGTGTTTTCCATGATGTTTTCTTCACATCTATTTCCTGACTTTATAATTACAGACCCAAGTTTGAAATATTTGTTATTTCATAATAGCGCATTTGTTTATTTTTTAATACAATAGTATCTAAAGAATGTAGAGGGATTGACATGGACAAATGAACCGAAAAGTGAGTTCATATTCCCAATCTGTTATGGAGAAACTTTAAAAATTATTAAAAAAAATATAATAAAAAATCTCTAGCGTATAGTCAATGAAATAAAGCTCCGACAGATCTCAGATTTAATATTTTTTAACAACATTTTGAACGTGTACAAATACTTGTAGACAGATTACTGGATTATACCCATGCTGGGCTAATATCAGATTTGATTGATATCCCAACAGAGACAGAGAAACTCTAGAAACGAATGTGGATTATCTAGGCGTTTACAGGGCCTATGACCTGTCATTGGCTGGGATTAACTGGTAATATAGTAGTTTAAAAAATTTGTCATATATGGTTATCAGATGATGGGCGGAATGGGGAATGTTGTAATACATCAAGTGCCCACTTAACCCAGCTAATGACAGGTCATAAGCCCTGTTAACGTCTAGATAATCCACATTCGTTTCCAGAGTTTCTCTTTCTCTGTTGGGATATCAAGAATAATAATTATTTTGCAACTCATGTGTACGTGCATACAATATCTTTTTTGCAGTCAACCTGCTAATGAATTACAGCTTATACTGTATTTTAGTTATAATGAATGTATGTACTGGGACACAGTATAGATGTAGATCGGAAGGAGTGGAGGAGACAGGGGAAGGCCTTTGTCATAGAGTAGACCAGCATAATTAGACGTGATAATGTTGCTAGTACAAGATTTTTTCAGCTGATATTCTTCAGCCCAGAAGATGGGCAATGCAATGTTCTCCACAACGTCGGCAATCAAACTCCAAAAACACGGTATTAAAACCCAGAAAAGCATTTAGTACCTATCTGTAACAAAAAAATTTATTTATTATTTTTTAAAAAACATAATGATATAAGTCAATATTGTATTTGAATGTTGCATAAAAAATTGATTCTCTGTTATTCCGGCCAAGTTTTCAATTTTAATCTTGAAAAAGAACACACCAAAATTTAGCAGGTAGATAAATTCATCGCAATTTATAGTTTCGAAACTTGAGCTTTTTATTACGAATGTCAAACTAGCAAATTGGCTTACGTTCTGCTAAGCTTATTCTACGAAAGTACTTATTTCAAGCTCCGAGCTTTTAGGAAGAGTTTTTCTAAGCACGGCAATTGCTCAGAACGAAACTGATTTGTGAAAGTAGATAAAAAGGCATTTCTCACGCAAAAAGGGTACTAGCACGTAACCTACAAAAGGTTCTCAAACTTATCCTTAAATTAAGTTTACGTCTGCTTCA
This sequence comes from Micrasema minimum, assembly GCA_022494985.1. NCBI lineage: Eukaryota > Metazoa > Arthropoda > Insecta > Trichoptera > Brachycentridae > Micrasema > Micrasema minimum. Next base: position 29,823 of record JAGVSP010000710.1, read on the forward strand.
TAAGGATTAAATAAAATTAATTACAAAAATAATGGTTTCGACAGTAAAAATTCGGATTTCATTTGCAGGGAAACGTATGGCTTATTTTTCATTTGAAACATGCATGTAATTAATATTGGGTAATTAATTTACCAAATATTGACAGCAAAAAAAACATAATATAATGAAAATCGCAACGATAATGCAATAATTTATTTTTTTAAATCAGGTTTATTTTTTTATTTAAATATTTATTTAATACATTATCGAATCAAATTTACAAAGCTTAATATCACAATAATTATACAATATAACCATAACGCTATACCTCACCAATAAAAAATACAAGCTCTTGTGCTTGGTGAGGGAGGTTACGCTAAAATATACATAATATAAGTAGTAATCATAGTCAGGTAAATATAGGTAGTATAAAGTATAATAGTAAGTAGTAAATATAAGTAGTACAACAAGGTAAAATATAAGTAGTATGAATATAAGTAGTAATCATAGTAAGGTAAATTAAAGGTAGGTATTTAGCGCCACTTTCTAATTTTGTCGTGGTGCATAGGGCACTACATTGGTACACCAAATGCACATTAGTCCTATTTACATATTCAAATTCACTTTAACGTTCCAAAAACAAAAAATACAAATACTCCCCAACAGTTTGAGATTTTGTGTGATTTAGTTTTCTTGACCTTCTCACAGTATACGTATAATGTACATACATGTGAAGGATGTTAGTGTGCGGAGGGAGGTGAGGGGGTGAGAGGGTGTGTGGGTGTTTTCTAAAAGGCCACAGTTATATTAAACAAAATCGATTTTGAATGATTATAAAAAATGTAATTTATTAAAAGAACACTTTTATTACACAGTTCTTTTAATATTTCTAAATTTGTATCTTGAAAAATCTGCAGGATGTTGGCATTGATAAAATAAGACTGTTAACAATCGATATTTCTATTTAAAATAAACACACTGGTGAATTCGACTATTGCGCTCGTCAAGTCGGGTCATAAAAGTTTACGGAAACCGGTAATCCTAAATCGCGTGCTGTAGAAACATTCGAAATAATAATTTACCCTATTTACTGGCAGAACACTGAAAGCGAATTACTTTTACTGCCATTTGCCACGGGAAGAAAAGCGACTGTTACGGACATTAGACTTTAAAAAATAAGCAGTGTACTTGCTAGACTTTATGGTGGTATTATTTTGAATGCCGTCATTAACCACCTGCGTAAGGCGGTGGATGGTAAAATTATAAAGGTAGTTAGAGAATAATGCTAAATTTAAAGCTTGTACCTACTACGTTCACTATAGCGAGTTTGACCGATATAATAGAATATAATTCAACATTTTGGGCGTGTTCAAATACTTGTACACAAATCTGGATTTGAGTAGGTATATATTTCATTTTATATCCCCACAGAGATGAGGTAGAATTCTTTCAAATTCAGCAATATCGATATTCAAGCGTTTACAGGGTTTATGACCTGTCATTGGCTGGGTTAAGTGGCCACTTTATGTACTACAACATTCCCCATTCCGCTTATTAGCGAATATTCTCACCAGGTAAGTTTTTTGATTTTGTATATATGTTATGAATCGAGAATCATCCACCAGCGCGTTAAAAGCTCCATCTATGCATTGATATTGAAGTTAAGTATTTATTAGCGAATTACTTCATTTTTGGAATTAAGACTCTGACCGAGTTAAATTAATTACTAGTTTCGCCTGCAGATGACTCTGCAATTTATTTTATTGTTATTTATCGATATTCCTGAATTTGAAAGAATTGTACTTCATCTCTGTAGTGATATAAAATGAAAGAATATAACTCACATCATGGAACATTAAACGACAGCGACGGCAGTTGTACATACATACTTCTGTCAACGTTCCGAAGCACTTCGATAAGGAGTTAATTTTCCTTGTTATTAATTTATTATTAAGAAGCTCATATTATGATATTCATACGACTCATTATGACCTTGATTCACTGTAAAAAAACTTTTGGCTGTCTGTAAAGCCGGTTTACGGACGATAATTTTACGTGATAACATCATAAGAAAACACCGATAAAAAATAGCATACTTTTAGGAATTGAATTGAATTATTATTACTGAATTATCATTATTTTGTATAATACAAAGCAGGAGTTAATTGAAAATTACATTTTTTTCCATAAATATTTTTTTTTGCACTCGTTAATTTCACTTTCACTTTGTAGCTTGTGTGCTGCTGCTGTCTTCCTTCTTCTCTGACGCATCGGCCGATGGAGTGGAAGAGAGATAGATGCGTCACAAACCGAACGCTTAGGCCGATCGTGCCTCTCTATCGCTTGTTCCGCGCTCTCGCTTGCACACTCAGCTCAGGCGGAACGTGACAATGAGTCATGCTTTTTCGTGTGTGTAGCCGGCGTTCATCGATTTATTAGACGTTATCTCGTCAAAAATGTAATTGAATAGATCTCTGAGAAGAGTCAGCCTGCTCAGTCGCTCGGTGAGACAGTTCTTATGATCATATTCATTATCTTGTCTCCTTGCAGTATGTACGGGCAGCTGGTGTCCACGTACGAGTCAGCCTCCGTGAGAAGGTTCCTCCAGGGCCGCGTGGACAACATAAGGTCCGCTAGCTCTGAGGCTCTCCGCTGGGCGGAGGCCATGTGCGCTGACAGAGATCAAGAACCGTCCAGAAAGGTCTCTTTCAGCCTGTATTCAGTAAGATCAAACATTTTGTAAATCCAAACAAAAGTAGACGTAATAGTGAGATTTCTCTTCCTTCTCCATTCCTTTATCTGGACCTAATGTTCCAGAAAGAATTGCATTGGTGCATTGCATGTGCAGTGTGCCTTGACTAAAGCAAAATTAATATTTATAGAAGGATAAATATTAATTTTGCGGCGCCCTCCGCATTTGTTTTTAAGAAACGTCTGAAGCATAACTACCTCTCCTCAAACCTCTAAAACATCCTTCATTCATCCTCTTCCCTATCCCTTTCCTTCCTTCCTCTTTTCCATTTCCTCAGTCATATTTTAGTAAGTATATTATTCCTGTAAGTAATGCTATGTAATTTTAAAGCGGTGTCTTTCCACCAATACTCGGTACAATAAAAATCATCACTTAATAACTGAGGGATGGTTGGAAGATACCGCCCTTGTACTTTTGCTATGTAATTTTACATGAAGTTTTAAATAAATAAATAAGCTAATGTTAATACCAAATTTTAATACTAATCTGCTGATCAAATTTTCATAAATAAATTCTATAGTAATTATAACTTGTCAAACCAAGGCAAGTTGGTTTTTTATCATTATTATCTTTTATCTCATGTGATTTCTATACCGTAATACTACAGCTACTGCCCTTGTGCCCTTATGTGCACTCATTGGTATATAGGGCACTGAATTTGTTCACTAAGTGCAGTGTAACTTGATAATTTATTACATGAAGGAAAGATGATCAGTTTTGCTCTTAGTCAGTCCAAGATATCAGATTTCAGATGCGAAATATTTAATGTAACAAACCACATTTAAATTAAATATTTCATAATGATCTCGTAGGGATCGAACTCACTGCCTCATTCATGGTACGCCATGCACGAGGCATGCATGGTGGCCAATGTGCTATCCACTACACCGCAAGGCGGACAAATATCCATGTATTTTAGGTGATTATGAGCTTTAGTGACAGGTGAAGATTGCTGACTGTTTCTATTTCCACCTCAGGAACAGAAAAAGATGGAGCTGTTCGAGCTGGCCGTGAAGAAGCAGACGGACATCATGGTACAGAACATTCTGGGCCAGGGGATAGACAACCACCTGCTCGGGCTGCGGGAGGCCTGCAGGGAGGCGTCCAGCGGCAGGCTGCCGGACCTCTTCACCGACGACTCCTACAGGCTGGCCATCAGCTACAAGCTCTCCACCAGTCAGGTAGGAGATAGACTTCCACCAGTCAGGTAGAAAACAGATTCACCTTTAACCCTAGAAAGATAACGTGCGCCTCAGAGGGCGCCCGCGAAACAAATATATCGCTGTCTTTTTCTAACCGAAGCGCGTGCAAGCTTGTGTTGCCAAACCAACTCAGTCGTTGGTCATCTCTCGAGTGACGATCGACGCTCGCTTAAGTTGCTCGGTAAGTACCACAGTTTTGTTGCTATGACGATGCATTGCGCTCGAAAGACGCCTCGGCGTAAAAAATACCTTAATACAGAAGCCTGCTGGTTTTTGTTACTTTTTGTAAAGGGTTTTTAATATCCTACATATTTTTTTTTAAAAAAAAAAATTATTAAAAACATTTATGTTTTATGTACTTATTAATAATATGAAAATTCATTTAGATTTAAAAAAAATATTAAATGATTTTAATTTATTGAATAAATAGGTTTTTTATATTGTGCGCCTCTCAGGCGCTAGTTTATCTTTTCAGTACCATAAAATAAGGTTATCTCTCTAGGGTTAAATTATGAATTTTATTATCACTTTGGAGAGTAATGTCCCTCGAAGGTTCACCTATTATCTATTAGTTTTCCATTTTCCTTTATCAACCTATCATTGCCATCTATCGCACAATTCAGTAAACACTATCCGAGACGCAAACCTAGTAATTTTCTTGTTTTTTTCATTCTGTAATTTTATTTAATATTTTTTCATCATTTTCAGGAGCACGCCCATACTTATATTATACAAATCATTCGTCATCACCATCATCAATATAATTCATTTTGTGTTTTATTATTTGAATAATTGAATTCTGCTTTTACACTGGAATCCACGAGTAAGTATAGTTTAAGTAAGTACTGTTTTATCTTTTAATATCTTTCATCCCTTCATATCATTTTTGTTTCAATCATGTAACGTATTAAATTAAGTAAAATTGAACTAAGTATATATTATTTTTATAAACTTTAGCTTGCGATAGTGACCAACAGAGGGCGATCGTGTACCTACATATTTAATGGAAAATTATTATGTGGATTATAAAATTTAAAAAAAATGTGTTGAAATAAACTTGAACTAAGAATACTTGAACTAGATATACTTGAACTCATTTATTTGACCATGGCAGTAGATCTAAAACACGTAAAAGAATAAGATGGTCTTTAAAAATGTATAGATTCTTGTGCAATAAAATCGATATAATTAACGATGGTCTGGAAAGCAAACGTGTTAATAATTACATTAATAATTATTAATTATTTAATTAGTAATTTTTAAACGACCCGACCCATTGTCATAAATGGTTGCAACTGCAGCGGAGTGTGTTGGCAGAGCTAAAGCTGTTAGATTTTTTTTCTATTTTTATTTTTGTATACCTACTGTTGATAATCGATAGGTTTTATTTTTGTTATTCTAACAATATTGTTTATCTAATGTTCTGTCTAAAAAAGAAACAAAGAAATGAAAAATGAGCATTCTAATAAGTGCAAATCGATGGCTTATTTCTATTGGACAAATTTCAGAAGGACATTGTAATTATGAAGGCTTTCAAAACTGATAAGAAATAAAATGTCAATGCTTTAAACGCTAAGTAAAATATTTACATCATTTTTCTGAACCATAAATAAATAAATAGCAACATGTATAATTTGTACACATACAATAAATAAATCAAATAAAATAATACAAGCAGTAAATGAGTTTTCTATGTTTAATCACAGTATGAGGGATACTATATGATTTTACTAAAATACATTTGACGTTTTTTGTATTGTCTCTGTTGTATATATAAAATTGAATACCATGGAAATTATACAATATTCCCCTTTAATTGTCTTTGACGTGAAGTCCATCCAAATGTATGTGTTTTTTTTTTTTTTATCACCAGGTCGCCTGTACGACTGATAGCTTTCATGGGCTACGGACCAGTGGTGCCGGATGGGTACGGAGCCAGCTACAACCCTCACCCCGACTCCATCGTCTTCTGCCTCTCATCATTCCACTCCGCTGAGGAGACGGACACAGGGAAGTTCGCTAAAGCTCTTGAAGAAGCCTTAGACTCAATGAAATCACTCTTTGAGTCCACAAAAAAATAATGAACGATAAATAACTTATTTTAAACTCTGCGAAAGCTTGAATACGGCCGAGTTGTTTGATTGTTAGCATAAAACTCAAAAGTAATCTTTTTTTCTTCTTATTTTGGCCCTGGTACCATTTTCGAAAAATTTGATGGTTCAGAAACATAATATATTTCAACCAAAAGATACCAAAATAATATAACTTCTTGTTCTTTCCTCCATTCTAAATTAATAGACTGTTATCTATTTATTTCAAACTATTAGATCAATCGATCGACGTCGATCGATGGCATCAATCGAATGTATTAACACCCATATTTATGAAATTATAAAAAAATACCTTCGAACTTAATTTTGTCATGATGCAATACGCTCTAAATGCAATATATTATCAAATTCTACACAAATGTTGGCATAAAAACAAATAAAATTTCCTTTTAACAACTGTCGGAAGAAATATGCCTTTTAAGTTAAAATTTTTAAATTGTCAATTAAGATTGAATTTATGAAATGAAATTTTATGATTATAATATTATAAACAATGTTATGAGCACATCAATGTTGTCAATTATATCATGAATGAATTTATAAAATTTGTTCAGTAAATAATAATAAATTGTTCTATTACGATATGTAATTAATATACAAAAAATATTTATATTGTCATAATTAAAATAATGATTTGGAAATATTATAATATTAACAACTATAAAATATGCATAATTTACATAATATGCATAGAAATTGCATATATTATGCATAAAAAAGACATTTATAATCCCTAGATACACATTATAAACTATACCTACATAAATTACATATTTATAAACTTTAAAAGTAATGCAATTATTGTATTTTATGTGATATGAAATTATCCATTGGTGCATAGGGAACTGCATCGGTACACCAAGTGCAGTGTATCTTGATCATTTTATTACATAAAGGTAAGGTGATCAGTCATACGCTTCAGTACCAGTCCAAGGTATCACACGTGAAATATGAATACGAAAACCACGTGTAAATAAATATTTCATATTGACCCTCTTCGGGAATCGAACTCGCGACCTCGTGCACCTCATGACGTCGATATTATAATACATAATTTTTGAAACATGAACTTGAAGTTCGATATAAGGCTTAATGCAACAACATATCAATATATTAGAAGTATTTTATCAAGTTAAGTATGTAATAATCTATTTCAATTAAATTCAACTATAGTTATTTATAGTAAATTTCAGTTAGAAACCAATTTGAAAAATCGAAAAATCACTTATTGTTACTGTTATAATCATTTAAAATGAACAAAAATTTTTACATAAATTATAAACGTCATAACGTTAAAATAAAAATACGTTAATTATTTATATTATCAAAAAATAATATCAACTAAATCATAAAAATCTTATGTTATATTTGTTTCAAATATAAGTAACTTGACTTTATAAAAATATATATATTATGCTTATATATTTTTTATACAGAAATCCATTGATTTATAATATAATTATATTTATTGATGGATAACCATTTGATGTTATGACTATTTTAAACTATATTTTTTAAGCGTTCCGAAAACTTTTCGCTGTAATAACGTTTCTATGTACTCGTATGTATTTTATACTGTTTTTGCATTTGTCTTTGTGTGTCTCTGCAAATAAGGGAGATAAAAACTGTTTACAAAAATCATATGCAAAATGCACAAATTTGCATATAATAATTAGTTTCGGTATACTTATTTCTCGTACTTGTAAATAAGTATGTATTTTTGGTTTAGTTCAGCTTGAATACCTAGTTAGTTAATATCCCTAAATTACATTCATGTATCCATATTCAACAATGAACTTATACAACCCACTATCAGTACATTACATAATGTTTAGAGGTATATAATACATTTTTATTACTGATTAATAAAAATCCATATCAAACTATCACAATTATCAAACAATTATTTGTGTTGATAAGGTGAATGGGTAGCATAGAGCATTCGGAAGTTAAAAATACTGCCTATTGTGGGCTATAATTAAATTTATCAGACAAACAGATGAAAATTATGTTTCAAATTTAAACCCTATAAATATATCTGAGTTGCTGCCAAGCCATGGCAATTTTATTTTTAAAAAATAATGAAAATTCAGCTACTTTTTTTGGCGAAATTATAAACGATTTATCGTTTTTTTTTTTATATATTGAATATTAATTTGTCTGTGAAAGGAGACAAAATATTTGTCGAATGAAACATATCAAAAAAAGACTATGGAAGAAGAGAAAATTTCTTATTTATTACACATCTATAAACACATTAATATTACGCTCTTATTATGCTCTCTACCTGCCCTGTGGAAGTAAGAATATTCAAAAATATTGATTGGCGATGTGTCATTTGATGGGTTTTTGATTGAACTTTAGATTTAAATTACACTACAATATTTTTATTGCATTGTAGTTATTCACCAAAGATAATTTGATGATGATGACTTATACAATTCTTATATTAGTAATTTAGAATAAGGAAATGTAAACATATCAATGATTGAATACATATCGATCAAGAATGTCAAAACATATCATTAGATTTTTAGAAAGAAGTAGGTGCTTCAAATCTATTTATTTAGAAAAGTAGATTAAAAAAATATTGTACGTTTGTTAAATAATAATATGTATGAAAATATTTTACCTTATACAAAATTTGAGTATTTACATACTTATACCTATACAACTTTATTCAGAATTATTGAAAAACAATGCATATCATATTATCCTGCTTTATATTGAATATAATTATTATACTTATATGAATGTATGTAATACATTATCATACGAGTTTATAACATTTTGAATGATTAAATATATTTATCCTGCACTCTAAAAATGAGTTCTGATAATTACACAATGATTATAATTGAAATTATTGGCGTTTAATTATATATATGGATGTTTAAATAATGTCTAAAATATTTATTGTGCGTTAATGTTTATGGATTGTAGAATCTAGGAAGGGCGTGAAATGCATGGCATGATCGAAAAATTTAATTAGTTTTTTGTCAAATAATTAGCGAAATAATCGGCATTTGCTTTTTCAAGCATCCTCTTGCTATAAAAGCAAAGTTGGTAATGTGTAAATTGGTAAGGCTCTTTTTCAAATCTTTTCAGATTTATTTTTCCGAAACATATCGATTCCATTTCGATTGCTAGTTCTGCAGAGCATAGCAGCTCTTCCTTCATATTGTAAAAAAATATTCATGCTTAATTATAATTTTATAAGTAACATTCAACAAATTGTATGATAATGAAGTGAACTACCTTGAAAAAATGTGTTTAAAAAAATAAATAATACTTGTTACATTTTTGCTGAGTATATTTGACCTAAATCAAACTGTTTGTTGGTAATAGATTTTATTTAGTTCCATTTTTTATTCTACTGACTCTTTTGACGTGATAACGTCTAATAAATCCATGAAACGCCGGCTGCACACACGAAAAAGCATGACTCATTGTCACGTTCCGCTGAGCCGAGTGTGCAAGCGAGAGCGCGGAACAAGCGATAGAGAGGCACGATGGCCTAAGCGTTCGGTTTGTGACGCATCTATTCTCTTCCACTAGGCCTATCGGCCGATACGTCCGAGTAGAAGGGAGGACAGAGAAAAAAAAAACGAGACAAAAAAATTTATTTAAAAAAAAATAGTTTTTAATTAACTCCTGCTTTGTATTATACGAAATAATGATAATTGAGTAATAATAATACAATTAAAAAACATGTATTTTTATTTTTCATCAATATTTTCTTATGACGTTATCACGTAAACCGTCCGTAAACCAACTTTACAGACAGCCAAAAGTGTTTTTTTTTTCTCGTACTGAGATTGATATATAAGAATTTAAAAAAACCTTCTTATTTTTGTGCCTTTTCCTAACAGAAGTTGAGCAAAATACCTACATATCTAATTGGATCAAATCAGACTAAAAGTCTTCTAATGAAATGCGAAAAAATAAATTTTATGTAGTTTATTTGATGCAGATAATAATTATAATACTAAAGTCTGATCATAAATATCACATTAGTGAGGTTAAATTTTCGTGTTATTATTTCTATTATCTGATCCAGATCTTAAATTTTATTCCTACTCAACTGAAAATGGATCATTTCATTGGCATTAATTGAGATTAAATGTTTAAAATATACGCATATAATCTTAAAACAAACGAATGACTATGTACCTTTTTTGATTTTCAAGATCTTAAATTTTTTTTTATATTATTCCCTTTTATTTAAAAACATTGTTTAAACGTGTACCTACATTTTTTTAATCATAAAAATGTATTTATGTAATTTATGCATCCAAGTAGTTAAGGGAGCATCCAAGTGTATAAATATTTTGAGCAGACAATCTATCCTTGAAAAATTCCCACATTTTTCTAACGCTAATTTAAATAATGAACCTTTCCAAAATGACCTGCTTATTAATTCCTAACCCTAACTAAATTTCTAAGATTAAATAATAAAAATATTTGAATAAAATGTTATTGGCTGGTCTACGTATAGTATTTGAATCACCCTCATACTTTTATTTGAAATGTTTACAGGTGTTTTGACCAGCACCTAGAAGATTAATTTCTCTCAGACCTGGGTGTTTTTGTGATGCTTGTACATAGCTCTCTAAATTAAATCCAAGGACTAGCTTACGTTGTGGTTATATTAAACATTTTTTGTGCCATTCTTAGTATCAATCGGAAATTCGAGTGGCGGTTGTTAACAAAAAAAAAAAAAAGTGTTAAATATTAGTAGATAATTATCATTTAATTAGTGTGAGCTCAGAAATTTATTGATTGAAAAAATACGTATCATTAATTTTACGATGAGAAATTTACCAAATAATGACCTTTATTCCATTAAATGCGGCAAACACTAGGTTCTGTAAAATCATAAATGGGTATTTTAAGATTTTAAAGTTAATAATATAATGAATAATTGGCGTGTCTCCGTAGACCGCGAAAATCCAGAGGGTTGAGATCTTTGATATTTGAGTAACTAACAAGGTCCAGGTTTCGTTTCCCGGTTGAGACCACTAAACTTAAAAATTTCTATCAAAATATGGGTGAATAAAAATCCACGCGTTAATACGCTCAATAATTGAAGGCTCCTTGTAGCTGGACTGCACCAGGTGTTTTAATAATCATTTATTTTTGTTAACTAATGATTCAGATATGAAATTCGAATTTTGAATGTCCGTACAAAGGTAACAGAGCGGAACTCCCCACTCCTCCCCCCCAACCCCGCCGTGCGCTAGCACTTCAAACATTGACGCGTTCGCTTTTTTATGAAAGGTTTTTTTAAAATTAATTATTAGAAAATTATTTTCATTAAAAAAATTTATAGCTATGTATACAAATTCTCAGATAACCTTACAATATACATTGCTAAATCGCGTTTGCGATGACACGGTGTATTAGGTAAGTGGCGGGGTCCGTCCTAGGATATACATGCGGCGCATCCATACTTTCGGAAAACTATTGTCAACTGGATAGCATGAATTCTTTCATCAGCTTATTATTTAAAGAATATTAAATGTGTTTAATAATGACCGCCCCTATAAAAGTCACCGACCGCCACTAATAGGTACCTACATTGTCTGTGATTGCTTTTGCAAAACACTCGCGAAGTATGTTATATTCTCAGAAGTACAGTGTCGTAAGTCAAAAATACCGAAAAACCCCATACAGCCAGTGTCTTGTCGACAAAGTAGGAAATTCAATGGGAATAATTTTGTGCAACAGACGGAAAACTAGAGAAAACAGTGTTTGAAATTTGTATAAATGTATGCTTCGAACGAAGCTAATAATTAACTTCATTGTTTTTTCTGTCCGTTTTCCACAAAATAGCAAATTTAGACATGCGACAGTTTACTTTCGATGTTGAGATATTATCATTGTTTAGAGTAAAATGTAACGGTTTGATTATTAGATAATATTAAACGTGTAGGAGCAATATGTGTGATAGAGTGCTTAGCCCTTTTATTATAAACGCTTTGTAATATTTAAGTATCAAGTCAACGCACCAAAAAACATCAATTATAGTTTCCAAGTTTTTATAGAGGCCTTGTTTTATATTTAAAATTACAATCAAAAACATGTAGGAGTGTTATAACATTCCACCAATAATTTGACGCTTTTTGTAATATTTCTATAATACAATTATGGTTAGTACGTTTTTTCCTTACGATGCGATGTAAAATATAAAGCTTATCTAAAAAATAAGCCAAGTGCTTCAACAGTCAATTTTGAAAGGGTTAAGAGATTCTGAAATCACTTAATCATCTAATTATTTAAAAAAATATTTTAAAATCTTTGAATTTTCTTTTTTGTAGTAGACGCGTTAATGCATTTAATAATCGTCAGCGAATTTTAGAAATAAGTTTAGTTAAGTAGTCGGTGTGAAAAATTAAAGTAAATCTATTAGATCAATGGTAAATAATGTTAATAATGTAGTTACGAGTTACACAGCGCCACCACCATTTTTTTCCATTTATAATTTTCAATTAAGCTAAGGCTTAATTATATCGTCATTAGGTCAATAAACTCATATTCTTAGCACAAAATTTCAATTCAAATTGCTTAGAACATATTCCCTACGGATATCGTCTTAAACGACTATGAATTTCAAATAAAAAATATAAAAAATATCGTTTTCATTTTATGACATGTGTGTTACAATAATTTATAATATAAATATTATTTATTTGAATTAAATCAACATTTAAATTAGATTAAAATTGTCGTAAAACGCCCCGCACAGTACTCGTTGTCCATTAAATAGAGCTTAGAAAAAATTATATAACTACGCTTTATGAAAATATAAAAATATTCCTGTTAATTTTTTTGTGACAATTTGATTTCCTTATAAGATAAGTATTTTTTGTATTCAGTAAAATTAATTTAAATACTGTACACTTAAACTTGTTTAATATTACGTTGCGTTGCATGTTTTAAAATAAAATTTACAATGATTTATGTTTCCTAAAAAAATGTAATCTTTTGCCTCTTAGCTTAATTATGTTCCTCAAGATTTTACTAAAATGGTGTTGATAAATAAATGAATATTAGTGCCTAAGACTTTTATTTTATGGAATCCCCATTCAATCTTATACAGTAAAAACAAAACAAAAAATGCGTGTTTTTCATTTCAACATTACAAACTGCTAATATTGCACACTCTGTAATTGTCAGTGGTCTGTGTTCCATTGAGATACTGATTAAAAATCGCCTGGTTGTCATAGGATTATAAATATTCTTGAAGTCTTGTGTGTCACCTTTTTTTTAACTAAAAATGACCGGTTTATACGAGGCAAAATTAAATAAGCTCAATAAGAAATCTTCAGTCACCAGTTTATTGCGTAATCCATGAAATAGGGACAAATAAAAAACACATATTCATTTTATTCTAATACGCACTGACATCGCTTAGATCACAAAATAAACACAATATAAGTATTTACAAAAAACAGAACCAATCCAATGAAAACAAAACACCTAAAGAAAAAATAATGTGAATTATTACAGTAACAGCAAAACCATATATTATATCGCGTATATTAGGAAACCCGCTTGCACAGCGCGGGTGTAAAACTGTGCACCTCTCGATTTAAGCTTAGACTATGATGTTCTCTGCGTAATCTATACAATGATGTTTATGTGAAAGCACTAAAGATAAAGAGGTCCTGTTTCGATAGTTAGATACAGGGATCTTAAACATGTCAGGTAACAAATTAAATTCGGAAAATGCCATGTATTTTAGAGATCTTGTACCTAAGGGTGTTTGGTTGTATTTGCAGGTTCTAAATGTATTTTGTTGCGTGAACGGGTGTTGTGCTGATGAACGTCTCTATTAAAAGTGGTCTCGATGTTTGTGTGCATTGAATCAAAAATTGTATGTAATATTGAATTAGTAATTTTGTATGTAGGAAGCATGTTGGCGAACTTGGCGAACTTCGATAAATTAGACTTTCTTTTAAAAATCAGGGTATAATAGACCTACGTTTGAGTCATTCCGCATACCACAGCGATACCATCGAAGTGTCTAATTCTGAATATGTAACGCGGATGGTAAATTTAATCTAAATAGGTTGGTTATTTTAACTAAGGTATCCTGAACGAAAGTTCACTCGAACGCACATTGTCTGCATCCTAACAGAATACATCGCACAATGTGGTTTATCAAAAAAATTAGTACTAACATAATTTTTTGGTTTTATGATATAAATAAATAAAAATATTTTATTATTGTTTTGTTGTGTTGTTCTGTTACTTTTTTATCAAGTGTACGTGTAATATTTAGTTATTACATCTAGAATTTATGTTATACAATAAATAGGAATTAAAATTCATTGTTTGATAATAAAATGATATGGCAACCGATCTTTTAAAAACATTTAAAAAATATATTTTTAGCTTTTTTGAAGACTTCTTTATTTTTGTTTATTTTATATATATCAAATATCAAAATTCTCTTAAATATTTGTGTAAATTTTAACGTTTACAATACCTTAATTTCTTTTGACTCAAAATTATGTAAATATGTTCATGCACACATCGACGTGAATCAAATATTGTGTATCTATTAACGTGTTAATTTGGCCGGTACAGAAGACCTTTTCTCCCATAGTGCGACGCGTGGTAGGTACATTTTGGTTGATTTTTAGACAGTTTACAGAAAACTTTCACTGAAGATCGCTCGCGCTCCGTTAAAATAGCTCACGGATGTCTAATTTATTGTGCCAGGATAGACGCTCAGAATAGCGCTACAGGTAGGTAATGGGGATAGATATTACATGTTAGTTATTGCTTTGTTTACACAGCAATTGGGTTCTTTCCGATTTTTTATTTTTGTTTTAAAAAAAATTGATTGAAAAATTACAATATCTAGGGAATTTTTTTTTAATTTTTACGATGTCATATGAATTTTCTAGCGTGGTTTGAAATGGCACTTTTTCAAATCGCTCGCAAAATCCTCCAGTTGGCGCGCATGCGGTGTGACGTCACAGCAATATAGGCGCTCGCTACGGAATGAATTTCCCGCCTTCCACGGTAGACGGGTATGGCGTCATTAGCCAATAACGGGCGTTAAAAGTCACTCGTATTTTCGTGTTTTTAAAACATAAATTTATAAATGAAAACAAAATTTTTGATCATTGTGTTTTATATCGTTGGAATTGTTAAAATATACTTTAAATATTTATAACGTTTTCAAGAATATTCATGCTATCGGGAAGAACCTTATTTAATAAAGTTTAACTATTAAATCCTTTACAATACGAAGAAACCATAAAATTCATAATTTATTAAGGGATTACTGTGGAATAGAATCATTTGTCAACATAAATATGTTTGACAACACATATAAAAATAAATTAGAGCACATATATCTAACAAGATTCACATCCATGGACGGATTAATTGTGCCCAAGATTAAAAACAAGTACGGACAGAGAACATTGCAATATTTAATTCCAAAAATTTTCAATGCAATTGCCCAATGAAATTAAATCATGTATTAACGTGAATAAAACTATTTTTATGCTGAGAGATTGGTTGGAAGACAGAACTACTTTATATTGATTCACCATAATTTGATGTAATGGTTTTAGCAATGTATATATTTCTCGTATCTATATCTTTTTTTGTATTTTTATATTTTGTAAACTTTTTAAATATTTCTTAAATACTTAAAACTTGAGTAATTTTTTCTGTAACTTTATGTTATTGTATATATATATTTCTATGATAAATTTATAAGTTTTTGTTAATGGCACCCGATGACAAACTGCAAAAATTGCGGTTTATCGGGATGGCATTATTTTTTATGTTATGATTATTTCTTAAAAAGACTCAATAAAAAAAAATAAAAAAAATAAAAAATCTTAAAAACATATATTTATTTTTTCATAACTATTATATATTTATTAAAAATTTACATGTATAATCATTATCGAACCCTATTGGGAAATGGTCATTCCGCCAAAATATCAATTGGTTTGATATAAGCAATATAATGTACATTTTTTTTTTGTTACAGATAATATTTTTCTAGGTTATCATGCCTTGTTAGTGGGTTATGTGTTTTGCCGATATTTTGGAGCACTGAGTGTCTTCAGGGCTGATGACATGTATGAGTATAATAGTCTTATGTGTGATTAAGGGTTTGTACCGTGTCGCAGTTGGGCTTTGAAATTACTGGGTACTGGGTATCGTGAGTTTCGCAGTCGTAACACAGTACTTGAACACAATAAATTAATATTCTGTTCAACAAGTCGGGTCTTCTAAGAATTAAACATAATTTGTACAAGTATATCGATATTCTAGGACTCATGAGCTATTAATTTAGTTATGGAGTAATTAAATACCTAAGTTTCTACTATGTACATATTTGCAGAAAGCAATACAAAGAAAAAACAATAAATTATTATTTAATTTTATATCTCTACAGAGATGAGGTAGAATTTTTTTCAAATTCAGGTATATGGATATTCGAGCGTTTACAGGGCTTATGACCTGTCATTGGCTGGGTAAGGTGGCCACTTTATGTACTACAACATTCCCCATTCCGCTTATTAGCGAATATCCACACCAGGTAATATTTTTAATTTTTTATATATGTTACGAATCAAGAATCATCCACCAGCGAGTTGAAAGCTCCATAAATGCATTGATATTGAAGTTAAGTATTTATTGGCAAATGACTTTGTTTTTGTAATTAAGACTCTGAACGAGTTAAATTAAGTATGAAATATATACCTACTCCCGTCTTGGGATAAAATCCAGATTTGTGTGATTTAAACACGCCCAAAATGTTGAATAAATTATTACATAAATATGAAGATTTTCCTCGAAGAATATTAAAATAATAAAACAGAGCGCGCATTTTCACTACAGCGATTATTTTTATACCACATTGTATAAATACTCGTTAAAATTAACTAACTAAATATTTTTTTTTATTAAGTGAAAAAATGGGAACCTTCAGCATTTCATCGTGTAATTCAGTTTTCGTAAAAAAAATGCAGTGGTTATGCAATCAGTAATGGTATGCACCAATATTATTTTCGTCATTTGCATTGAAACAATTAGCTGCCAACAAGATAACACTAATCACTTGTCGGTGAATGGTGATTTATGGTATGCTAAGAAAACGTAGATAAAGTTATGGGTGACGTATATACGGGACCATTTCTAATATTTAGTATAAGTCATAAAAGTTCAGAAATATAAACGAAAAATGCAGTACCATATTAAAGGCACTGTTTCACGATAATAGGTACTATAAATTATTTACTACTACTACTACTTCCCTTATCCGCACCGAATAGTGCATAGGGCACTGCATAGTACACCAAGTCCAGTGTATTTTGATCATTTTATTACATGAAATGAAGGTACGATGATCAGTCATACGCTTCAGTACCAGTCCAAGGTAAACACATGAAAATAATAACAATTCATTTTTTAAATTCGATCTAAATGTAAAATTCAACCGTATCACCAAATCCAAAATCGACCAAACTACAGAAAACTAAATTTAAAATATACACTGGTATATAAAATGCTTAAAATTTCAAATTACAAAATACAAGAGCTTACTCATTCCTTTTTACAAATCGCGGTTTCGAACCCCACTTTCCATGGCTGAATTTCTAATTTCTAACATAGTTACTGGAGATTTTTTATAAAAACTAATAACTGAATTGTTACTAACTGGACTAGTTTGTTTAATCATAAAGAATGCATTTGAGCGAGTGGGTGTCTTGAACGTCAGGCAACTGTACGGCAAGGCACTACTCGTTCACACACATAAATATGGTGAGACAAGGAATGACACGAAATATGAACCAAAAATGACAACGTCATTTGAACAAAAAAGCTACGTCTTCCTATCTTCAAAAATATATAACACCCTTCCACTGTAAGCAAAAATTGAAAAAGATGTAAAAAAAAATTCCTTTAAGTGGTTACCCCACCTAAATAGCATATATATATATATATATATATATATATATAGTTCGCAGTGTTGTTAATTGTAGGTACCTTATGCATTATTTTATTGTTCTTTACTTGTGGTTTGGCCATTATTGATACTCTCTGATATAGGTAGTTCGAATTCCTATCAAAATGTATTGCCTCCCTTCACCACATTCCATTCCGTTTTGTCACCTGTTATCCAACTAAAATTCAGTCTCGAATATTCGCTCAGCGCAGCAACATTGACCTCGCAACATCCGTCCTTCTCGTGAACCTGATCTTCCTTCGTTCTATCCACCCTCGTTATACCCTCGTGATACTCGTCATCCATCTCCAAGCTTCCCAGATTCCAACTCCCGAAACCCCTCGACCAAAAGTGAGTAAAGTGTGCCGCGCCCCTCGTTTGTGTCCCGCCGCGCCAGTTCGACGTGGTGTTCCAGGGTATTCCAGGATACTTCGCCCTTCCTGGTGGTCCTTCAGCTTCATATCCCGCCCTTGTTGAGTCCAGCTCTGGTAAGTCCTCTTCCATTTTCCGATCCTCGTTCGGATGAAGTTACCAGAGAGTCTCATCGTGGCGGAATCAACTTGTAATAGTGAATGTTAGTATGAATTTGATACCTCAACACGGGCTTTGCCCAGCGAGGTATTTCATTTAGAAAAAAAAAGTAATACATTAAATAAATAGGCAAACGTTTACGGCTAATAAACAGCAAACGTTTCTTTTTATGGATATCCCAACAGAGACAGAGAAACTCTGGATTAAAACCCTTTTTCTCAACTTGCGTTTTTATGTCATTGCACTTTGATGCAATACTCTAAGCATTAAGAATAAGGCGGAAGGAATATTCTTACAGAGAATTTCCCAGGATAATTTATTTTGCGCTTTGCAATAAAATAGTGCATTATCTGCAATCATGTTTATAATTATTTACATTGTTACGTTACCACAATAATTCAAAGTCACCAGGCAGTACAATAAATGCCACATTAATATAATAGATTCATGAAGAAAAGTTTTTTTAATGTTGTCGCAGGTTCCGATCATGAATCATTGGAAAAAAACTGTCTGTACCTACATTATGTATTTAATGGTATTTATTCCCTTCCTAGTTTTTATTTTCAGTTAAATTAAAAAATAATTGCATTGTATTATGTCTATTAAATAAATATCTAAATTTTAAATTGAATTTTGTAATAAAGAAGTACCTAAAAAACGTTGCAGCGTCTTGGAAGCCCTCTGTTAATAATATAAGTGTGATAAGCCGTTTTTAGCAGCTTACGTTAGAACTACGGGAGGTGTCCGAAAATGCACAGTAGCTGGCAATCAATGTTCAGTTCAAGGTAACACAATTAAAACATTTAATATGAAAATCACTTTTAAATCAATATTTCATATTGACCCCGTATCTAGCAATTATCAGAACTTGTATAAATACTGTAAAATGGAGCGACGCTTCACATGCGAAACCTCTCTGTCATCCACTGAGAAAATTGCTAAGCATTTTAGCAGAAACCCTTATGGTTGCAAGTGAGATTCTTACCGAATTATATCACTTACTAGGAAACGCCTGAAGATGACTCTTCAAATTTGTTGATATAGATATTAAATACTAGGCGAAATGGAGAATGTTGTAATACATCAAGTGGCCACTTAACCCAGCAGGTAATAAGCCCTGTAAACGCCTAGATATCCATATTTCCTCCCAAACTTCTCGTCTCTGTTGAGGTGTCAAATTGTAATTGAATTATTCTTTATTTGTTTTTTTATGCTGTACAAACGAAGATGTTAAAATAAATTATTATTATTATCTGTTAAACCTGAATACATATTTAAGATTGTAAGGAGATCTTGACATTGTGCTCTTGAAATAAATCTTAGAAACGTAATGAAACCATGATCTATGTAATCAATTTTACATAATAAGGTACCTAATTATTTATATTGTAGATGTGCTATAAGGTTGACAGCTTCAGATACTTAGGTGTTCATATAACTGAAGATGGCAGCACGCACAAGGAACTCGCAATCCGTCTAGAAATTGCTGGAGCAACCTTCAACACGATGCGTGCTGTCTGGAATTCTAGTTTATACTCGGTCAAAAAATGATGCCGACTCCTTAATTCCTGTATTGTGCCGGTGCTCCTTTATGGATGCGAATCCTGGCACCTCACAAAAGCTCAGAATGCTCGCTTGTTGAGCTTTGAGAACAAGTGTCTGAGAAGGATTCTAGGCATTAGGTGGTTTGACTTCATAA
Source organism: Micrasema minimum (assembly GCA_022494985.1). NCBI lineage: Eukaryota > Metazoa > Arthropoda > Insecta > Trichoptera > Brachycentridae > Micrasema > Micrasema minimum. Next base: position 50,086 of record JAGVSP010000710.1, read on the forward strand.
CCAACGCTGAAGTTAGGGAACGGACGCAGCAACCTCCAATAACTGGAGTCGTGAAGATGCGGCGATGGACCTGGCTTGGGCATGTACTCCGGATGCCTCGGGAGAGCCTGAACCCGAGCTGCCTCTTCTTTACGCCTGCAGGATCCCGCCGTCCTGGCAGACCGTCGATGACCATCCTACGGCTGTATTCGGCGGAGCTGATGGATGCGGGCCTGAGTGGGAGAAGGCGAGAGAGCTGGCTGGTGACAGGGTCTCCTGGAGGGATCTAGTGATGTCGACATGCTCCACATAGGAGCGAATGTGGCAAAAGAGAAAGAAGAAGATATGGCATTGCTTTAAATTACGATTTTATTTTATGAATTTATTACCGAAAATTCAAGCGCCCTCAAATAGACTATTAACTTTTTGTTAGGGCCGGTTGTTTGATCAGTGGTATAAGTTATAAATCTAAAGTAAAAGTAAAAGTTTAGCAATAATACTGAAAAGTGAGTTGTTTGATCGTGAGTTACACCTAGCCGGTGGTTAAAATGTATACTCACTGGTTAAAATAATAAGCCGCCGATATTGGAGGGTATAAGTAAAAGTATAAGTTTAAAAAAATGGCGACCATCTAACAGCTGATCGCTTGAGACACTACGCACAACCTATCAATGTGACATTTGTGTCATAGAAAAACGATGAAATTCGTGTCATTCCATAGAAGTTTTCATTATTTAGTTTTGGTTTACTTCTGATCAAACAACAGAGTGTTTAAAATTACTTGTTTACTTATTATGACCTGCCGATTTTAGAATGATTAAAGCCTTACTTACTTTTCTATTCAATATTTATTTAGTATTTATTTATTGTGTACTGAAATATACACCACATGATAATCCATGGATGGAATCTCTGACATATTCCTTGACCGGTGTTTATTACAAGTTGAATGAATTAGATTAGCTGATTAAAACATACCGGTATGTTGTATGTTGTATGTAGTATTGAATTTGCTTTTTGTATGAATTATCTTGAGCAGAACGCTTAAGAGTTTTCATACACAAACCTCGATACAACTATCTTCATAATAATACTAGAAGTGAATTAGTATTATAAAGAGAGACCTCAGTAAATATTCCTTCAAAAGAACGTAGTCGCTCAGTGATTGCGGTCTTACTAAGGCAAATGAGTGAATTACGATTGGTTAACATAGACAAACAATAATTATTAAGAAAATAATTGCTTATCCCAGTAGTTTTTTATAGGTTCACTAGTGTAAATATTGTTTGTTTTGATGTGTTTAGATTTAAGGGTAAGTGCAGATTTTTTTATTAATAACTTTATTATATTCAAAACATGAGTTTTTGAAAATATTGAGGTATCCTACATTTAAAGTATCTTAAAATTAAAAATTCAATTAAAATTTTGATTAATGTAAATAATTAAGAATGTACACATTTATTTAGAAAATTTTCATATCGAATTTAATTTCTTTTTGTTTATTATATAATATTCATAAGTTAAAGATAAATATTTACTTATTTTTCATTTATGCCTAAAAACTTACATTACTGGTGACCTATTTTGTAAATTTTAGTGATTATTAAATAGACAACCAGAAAAACGGGAGACATGTAGACACTCATCGACTATCTCCTTAGCATAAAAATGAAAGGAGAAAGTCGACGAAATGTCTATATTATGCACATTTAAAAATATCATTTTTATTACTTTATTTCGGAACATCAAATCAACATCTGATAATGTAGATATTTTACGAATTAAATAACAAGTAATTGTAATGTAAGGCAACAAAGATATTTTGAATTTTTTTTTTAAATATTTTTATTTTGAAGTAAACATATTTTATAAGCATTATATTAAATGTATTTATTGTTCCCGCAAAGCGGGGCTTGTCTGCGGGTAACATTACATATTATTCCTTTTTTTTTTTCTTCTTATTTTATTACACAATTATCTAACATTATAAGTTAGTATATTCTTATTTTAAGTGGTAGCAACCTTTGCAAGTCTATGCAAGTTTGGGTAGGATTGTTAAACTAATCTCTTCTCTAGTAAAATCGTATATACATTCATCGATTCCATAGTTACACAGAATGTCTTTATATCTTTGTGTTAGTATATTATTATTATCTTTTGTGTCTATATTCATATCTCCGATAAGTATTATTTTCTCGTTTCCTGCGAAGTTCTTTAAAAAATATTTCAAGTTCATTTAGAATGTAATTGATAATGTGGTTAATAAGATTTTCTACACACCGAATTAATAAGATTTTTGAAAAATATCTTAAAAATAAATACCTACGTACAATAACCAAATTATAATTTAAATAACTATTATTGCTTCTTTTATCTTTCGACTTCAATGATAAACTCGAAAATAATAATATTTTTATAGTTCTAGGCAACTAATATAGAAATATAAAACGTTTTTATTTTGGCACGACTATAATACTGTATAAATAAAATAAAAAATGTTTGCGATTGTTGGTAAATTTAAATGATCCTTTATTTAAAATGATGGAGTGCGTTAACATTAAAATAAATAAGTAGGTAAAGGTAAACTACATAATACATAATATGTTAACATATCTGTGATATATGTACGAGTAAGTTATGGTTTTGGCGAAGCATTAAGTTTTGTTTGAATTACAATATTAAATTTGCATAATTTACCCATTTGAACAGAGTTTTGATCTAGTGGTTAGAGTCGCGGAGTCCTGATTAGAGTCCCAGGGTTTAAATCACGTTCACCACATACTTATTTCCTACTTTCTATCACGGTTATTTCCGTTTCTTCTGAAGTAGCTTCGATGTTGAAAAATTTGGGTACCGACTTCCTACCTATATTGGTAATATCCGATGATATAAAAACGAAAAATAATTCTATTTCATTTGATTAAATTACGCTCATGGATCAAAGAAATCTTTATTTCAATGTGTTTCACATGAAAATATTTCGTGTGTGAAACCTTGGACTAGCACCTTCCAAAAAATATATATTAGAATCTTCTAACTATATTTTTTTTTGTACGAGTTGCATTACTACTTGCTTTGCTTATAATGCATACCTACTACTTCTTCTACTTTCCCTTATCCGTATCCAATGGTGTGCATAGAGCACTGTATCGGTACGCCAAGTGCAGTGTTATTATTAATCATTTTATTACATGAATGTAAGATGATCAGTCATACGCTTACAATAATATGTAAATCCCATGTAAACAAATATTTCATGTTGACATCCTACGGGAATCGAACCCGCGACCTCATGCACGGTAGCTAAATGCGCTACCACTGTGCTACGAGGCGGACATAATGCATAAAGCTTGATTTACTCAAAAGGGCTCATTGTGGAGGATCGGATTGGATATATCTGACCTGAACCGAATGAACTTCTCCGTATCTGCCAAAGATGACGAGAAAAACACGGAAAACTCGTCATGGAGAAGACGGACTGATAATAGACATAAATACACAGTCTTACGATCAACTAGAAGAGTGTCCTAGTTTAGTTTTGTGCTAGCTGTAGGTACAAGTACAAGTAGTGTGGATGATATAACATCCATGAACTTGCTGTACGTTTGGAATGCTCTACATCACAAAAATCTACTCATCTTTTGACGAATACTAACTGATAAGGCCAGAGAGTTGAGTCTCTATCGGTATTTTAATAACCAATTAATCGTTAAAATGAATTAAATGGCGTTATGGTTAGTTAGTTAGTTGGTTTTAAAATTACGTATTCACGACAGTGAGTTTTCCTTTAGGAAAGCACTGTCTAAGTTGTAATTACTTACATATTTAATAATATTTTGTATTTCTTTCCACAGTTTCTCTCATATAATACTATTAATAGGAAGTACTAAACCAAATTACTTAGATGATACCTACGATAAGTTCTAGTTACGTAGGTACCTAACTACAATTACTACTAGTGACTAAATAAATAAAATAAAAAATCAATAATAATTTTCCATAACAGTGCGACATGACTCTGAATAATTTATTATAATCTCTGTATTGTCTCACAAGTAATATTCCTGAAATAAACGTTTGCTCAATAAGTTTCTAATAAGGTCAGGAACGGTCTAGGTCACTTATCACATGAAATAATTTATTACATTTCATCAATGTCAGGTCAAAGTGATATCCATCTAACACCAGCAAATCTATTTGAAGCTAAACTTTACGAAAAACATTGTTTTTTTATTACATTATTTCAGATTTATTTATTGTTACAAAGCTTCTAAAAAATTATCCCGTATATTTCAAACTATTTAATAGTGAAATACGTACAAAGATTTCTTTAAAAAAAAATTGAATTATCCGAAAAAAAAAAAAACAACGGAAAGAGCTCATTTTTATCATTTTTTAGGATAGTTAGAGATAGCAGCATAAAAAACTATTATTCATTAGAGACCACATTAAACTCTAAGCAATTAGCGAGTCAGTTAAGTCAATATAAAAACCCAATTTTAAGATTATTAGCGTATGGAAAAGCGTCACACAAAAAAAAAAGTTTTTCGACAAAACAGGAATTTTTAAAAAAAACATCAATAATAATTTTTAACGTTTTATAAGAATTATAGATATTTTATGAGAATTACTAACAATTTGGTTATCTTCCTGTTAAAAAAAGGAGCGCAGTAATTCTGCACTCGGAAAAGATAAAGACATTATCTTTTCTAGTCTATTAAGCTAAAATTCCAATGACAAATGAATGGCGTAAAATCAATACTAATTAAAGACGATCTTGTCAATCTAATTAGAGAGATTTTTAATCAATTCTATGGTTGCTAATTATATGCCACTTGTTTCTACTAAGAATCTTGGCTCTAAAGCGCCTATTTAGAATACTTAATATACATGGTGTAACAAAACTCGTAGTACAACCCGAAAACTGGTGAATCTGCATCATATTTGGAGTCGAATGTGTAATATGACTTACCTATGAATCAATATTGAAAAACAAAAAAAAATCCACTCATAAAAGCTTTCATAAGTACCTGCCGCAGATTAAGTCAAATTTATTTTTTGTATGTTTTTATTTTATTTTCTGTATGAAATTTGACTAAATAGATAATATTTAATAATAATTTTGGAAAAAAAATTTAATCAATTTTCTCGAAAAGTATGGGTCAAATAAATAAAAAAAATCCATGAATTCGACTTCAAATATCATGTAGATTCACCGGTTTCCCGCTTGTACATCGAGTATACTAATAAAGTAATATTGTACTTAAGTATTAACCTAATAAATAAATTATCACTTTTACTGAAGTCTACCAAACGCAAAGTCGTAGAATTTTACAACACTACATTGTATTAAGCGTAACACTGATCATCTTACCTTCATGTAATAAAATGATCAATATGCACTGCACTTGGTGTAGCGATGCAGTTCCCCATGCGCCGTTCATTCAGCCTATTTAGCTTACGTATTACTTTTAATCTATTTTCTTATCTAAATGCTGCAGTGCTGCTTTGTGTGTTAATTAATGGCAAAATTAATTAAAATTAGCACTGGTATAAGTTGGTATTTTGAGTGATGTAAATTGCCAGAAGGTCATCTTGTTAAGAGTGATTTGGACGTGTTTCGAACGTTTTTACTTAGAATTATAAACGCAACCTAGTTGCAATATTTATGATTTTAAGTGGTCGCCTATTTTAATGAAATTTATTAACGGAGTTTAGCAAACCTGAGATAATTATTGCGAATTGGTAAGATCTATCAAGAGATCAAAATCGTGTATATATTGTACATATATCGCACATTGGAAAGAATAGGGCCACAAGTGCAAATTTATTGATTTCGAGTTAATAGCATTTGAATGTTTTACCAAAAATATGCACTTGTGGCCCTATTCTTTCCAAAGTGCGATATGTAGAGCAGCATTTTGTATTAAGGATTCAGAATGTTCGATGAATTACTAGATAAACCAAACGCAGCCTATAGCTAGAAAAAAAAACCTGAATTGAACCATGGATAATAGCAATATTTTATTAGAATACTGTCTATAATTAATTCTGATACGAGAAAAACTTTAAGCCCAGATATAGGTATGGGCCGTAGCACAGACACATCTTTTCAAATTGCAGTATGCGATATCACTAACTTCATTCGGTAGTTTGCGATAAAATTTCTAAGGCGTCAAAGCAAAAATAAAACATGAAGTTCGAGATATAGCATGTCCGGCAACTTCAAAAGTTGTGTCTGTGCTAAGCCTTCCAGGTATTTGTATAATACATAACACCTTCACCCTATCGTGTCATCAATCAATCGATTATTCGTAAAACCATTATTTTCTTTATAATATTGTCGTTACACACATCTAAGTTACTCATTTTCTTACATTTTTAATTTTAGGCCCCGTGGTGGCGTTGT